>OOFC01016767.1:6241-27163 GCA_900323345.1 Pseudochromis fuscus
AAAAAAAAAAAAAAAAAAGAGGTGAATGCTAAAATGCAGTACAACAGTAGCGTGAGTAGAAAGGGGCAATAAAGCTAGACCAAGCTGTATTGTGGGCGCAAAAAAACACAGTGTACTGCCTATACAATTAAGTTTTATTTGTAATATCTTGTAATATGTTGTCTTTTATGGTGTTTTATAGTTACAGTGTGTTTTGTTTTAACAACATGTTTTCATAATTAGGAGTAGTCACTTTTTTTTAACCATTTACAATAACCTTCCTTCATTAAGAGGAATGAGCAGGTGGTAGAGGCTCTGCCCGAATCTATCCATCAGAAAAGTCTTTATTTAGCTTATAATGGACATTTATGCAGTCCCTCATTTCATCCTATAATACATAATCCATTTATTGTTTATTTATTATTTTTCTTCCTATTGGGGCCTCTTGCCAGGTCATCATTGTAAATGAGAAATTGTTCTCAACTGATCTTACTTGGTAAAATAAAAAAAAATCCTCCTTTTTTAACCCCCCCTCCCATCTCAAGGGCCCACTTTCTTCTGACTGTCTAATGTCAGGGAGTATGACAGAAGACAGAAGCCGACTCTCCAACATCGGTCTCTATAAACATACAGACTAACTTAACTTTGTTGACCGGATACTCAAACCTTTCAAAGGAGTCCAAACATGTTCGAGTCTGAATCTGAAAGTAGACAGCACCAATATTCACCACAAGAAAGATCACAGCAGGATGTCTGTGCATGGTGAATATTCCATCCATTAGCAGCTTAGTGTGGAACATAGCTGTGCATTCAGCATTTTAATCACAAGCAGAGTGGAAAATGTTTTCCATGTATGCCCTTATCAATCAGTGTACATGTGGGAAATGCTGGAAAATGCCGACTGAAGTGGAAAATGTTGCAGTCGGGAAATAACGGTAACAGCTCATAAAATGTTAACAACAGTACAGTATCTCTGTGCACTAGCGGTTATTTATATGCTGCAGTACATGAAATAAAAATATCTAATAATAATATTCAGGAGAGGAGACCTGGAGAACATGCTCAGTTTCTATGACAACCGTGATCTTCGGAACAGCTATGGAAAAAGCTGGATTTCATATGTCACAATCTCAGCCTCCTGAACAGATTTCTACATGAGGCTGCAGTCTGAGCTCTTCTCTCACAGAGATTACTGGGACATCACTTTACCTCATGACTTGAAACTCTGACCATGTGTAGTATGAACACACAACACTGTAAAATTGAAGTTAGAACGGAAAAACAAGGGAAAGCAGAATAGGTCTACTTTAATGCAAGTCATAAATGATACTAACATTATAGTATATTTTGTTAAAACTCTGTCTACACAAATCCTGCATGCAACCAACTGAGGAAAAATGATTTTGTGTCAATTTATCTACTCACTGCCCAGGCGTATTTGAGGTTGGCCGGCATTTGTCCCCTGCACATTTCTCCTACAAAAGGCCCGAATAGAACGCCTTGCTGGAGGTGACACTTGGCATACACCTTCAGGTCATCGATCTGCTGCTCGCCAGAGGATCCAGAACCAGGTATCCTAGACCCCACGTCCCTACACAGACACACACAGGACGGCAGGGACAACATGGCTCGAGAGGGCCCACCATGGAGCCACGGCTCTCCGGGTGGCAGCACAGCATCTGGGATGTAGTTCTTGTTGGAGGTGGTCGGGAGACACGGAGCGTCCTCGAAGAATTCTTCGTGGTTGACATCTGAACCTGGAGAAAAAAAATGTGACAAAAATGTGAGTAAAATATGGGAGGGTGTTGTTGAGATTCGAACCTTCACAGAGTATGGTTTCATTTATTGTTTCAGGTATAAAACAGATTTAAGCAACACATAAAATCCTTTAGAGGACATTACTGTATTACAGTGTCCAGTTATATTAACATTACAGACCCATTCCATTATAATACATACACATTTCACACAAGACACAAGATTTGAGTTAGTTCTTTTAATTTTGTTTCTCAACTAAGAAAATGCTTGTACTCAGCACATTTTGATTCGTATTGTGACTCCTAAAATATTGAATCCATTGCAGCAGCGGTGCAGAGTGTGTGTGCTCGAGTGAATTTCCGGTAGGCGTGCCCGCTTGTCAGGTGGCAGACCTGCTGGGCCAGCAGACTGGGTCTGTGAGGACATCTCGCTGCACTGCTTACAGCTGCCGAGGGACTGGTGACTTTGGAGGGAGCTTTCAGTTCTGTTATAAAAACAGCATGTCAGTAATCTGACCAGCTCTCATGCAATTAATGCAACAGGTGAATAAACCTTTTACCTGTACATGCTGACAGGACTAATTTGTCTCCCCTTCAGTCCGGTGTCACACAGGCGGTGAAACGGCGTGCTTACAATGCAGTGATTGGTGTAGATCACGGATGTTCCTGCTTCTTTACACATGCGAGCCAGCATCGAACCCAGATAGTTGATTCCCAGCGGGATGTTGCTGTACCACAAATTCTCTGTTAGGTCCTTCTTAGGCTGCAGGTAAAGGGCGGCTGCATTGGCTGGGATCTTGCTGAGGTACTTTAAAAAAGATGCAACAGGACAGAACTCACTGCCCGGCTTCTCAAACATCGAGCACCGTTTCTTCTTGTGAGGATTTCCTGCTTCATCTTCAAAGGATAAAGTGCAGTATTTCTTCCCTCTCTTGTCTTTTCTGATTACAAATGAGTCTGGCTTTAAACTTCTGTTAGCCTGCTTTCCTCTGCGGCCTAAATGCACCTGGATATCAAACCACACTTTGTTCAGAAGTCCCCTTGGAGTTCTGGTGTCCATGGCACGCGAGTGTCTGAGAATGTGGAGATCATGAGACGACATTGCCTGGTGGTACAACATTACTTCACCGCTGGACTTCTTGATTTTCTTGAGGATTCCCAGGAACACTTTGTTGGCCGATTTGAACTCGGGATCTCTCATTAAGCACACCGGACGACCCACATGAGGCTCTTTAAAGTAACGGTTGAGTCCAGCTCTCAGAGCGATGTAACTTGCAGTCCCATACAGGTCTCCTTTGCAGTTTCGCACTGATCCATAAAAGTGTCTCAGCAGCTCGTTCAGTTTACTCTTCTTCACGGTGCTCAGATCCACCTGAAGTCCCTGCAACTCCAACCAGCCCATGAAGCAGTTCAAAGCCCATATCGTTTGCTTCTTTGTGAACTTACTTCTTTCAGTCCTGTTGTCTTCAAATTCATCCAGCTCAAAATCTGACATCATTGCATGCTGATAAATGTCAGACGTGTTTACCTCACAATCTTCCTCCTTCTTCAGAATGATCTCTTCTTTGGTTGTTGCCATATCAGCGTCACAGGGATCCAAAGAAAATCCACAAGAGTCCCTCTGGTTTGCGTTCATTTTGTCGATCAGCTGTCAGGGGAGTTGCTTTATGATAAATAATTATAATAAATATAGCGGGTGTTTTAAGATTTGGCCATGTAATCAAAGCGCAAGGATACAGCTGAGACACTCGGGCTCCGGACTCCTAACGTCGACACTTCAACGGTCATTTTCAGAATGTACTGAAGAGACGCGACTCTCGGTCCGTTTAGAGGGAAAAATATAACGTTTAAAAGGCTAAAGATGGCGTCTGCGGCTGTCCATTCACTGCACCAACCGTCGGACTGTTACTAACCACACGTCACACCAGCGAGGGTCAAACATCATCACCCGTAATAGATTATAACTCAATCATTATTATTCTAAACGCTTTCACTAAACGTTACCGCCGGCTGTGAATAATTGTTTAGCTGTTACCGTGGCAACAACATGCGCGTGTGCCACTCACTGCCGTAAAACAAGACTTCTTTCTGCGCAGGCGCACAAGGATCAAGTTATATTTGTAGTTTTCTAGCCACAAAAAACACTTAAACTGTCCGTAGTATTATGAATAATTTATCGGTGTCACTGAATGCGAAAGTACACAATTAATTATGTATTAAAAACTATATAAAATCCTTCTGTTTAAACAAAACTTGCTGGCGAGGGTAATGAATGGTCTCGGTTGCACACACTATGCTAAGCTTTGCATTCACAGATGCAACTGTCACATCCATTTGTTGCATTAAATCTGGTGCTACAAGTAAAACTAATACCACAAACTGCACTGCATTGCGCTGCAACTTTAAGACACACATTAAACCATCGTCGTTTGCATTTTGCAATTGCGTCAGTATGATAGGAGAAAAATGAATGCATACTTCACATACACCAATGAAAAGCACTGAAATTAATGCAAAATCACCTTGAGCCTCAAACAAAACTCCAGAGGTCGTGGACGAAGTAGTCTCAAAGAAATCTGCACGATGTCGACGTTTCAGGTGACTTCTCAAATTCGTGGTATTTCCACTTTTTGCCAAGACTATCTTTCTGCACAAGCGGCAAATAGCCTCACCGGAGTTCAGAGGCCGTCCCTTATCATCTGCTTTCAAACCGAAATACAACCACACAATAGACTTCCCTCTTGGTTTACTGACAAGATCCATGTTTCTTTGGCTGTTCCGTGCTTTCTTGCTGGCTGGGGTTTGGCCGCGGCGCCCCTGCACCAGATCTGGGATGGATAGAAAGGACATATTGGAAAATTGCAACCATAATTTTGATACAGTATTGGATGTACATTATTTTTGTGCTACTGCTAAAGCAGTGACAAAAAACTCGAACATTCCGACTGTTTTTTTGTTTTTTTTTTAATTTAAAACACATATGAGAATGAGTTGGATCACTGGGTTGATGCTGCACCTTCTAGCTAATCTAGTTCTATGATTTTACGTCTTTATTTAGGGACCAACGACAACACTCTGCGACCGTCAGGGTTGCCAGGTCCTGTTAAAGGTGTACAAAACACATGGGAGAACTGTATACTATACTATAAGAATTTTTTTAAAAAGTATTTAAAAAAAAATATTTAAATTATTATGCAAGTTTCATAATGCACACGCACACAAAATCAACCACTGAATAGTTTATTCTTTTTATGTGGTTGGTTGGTTGGTTGGTTCTGTTAACCGTGGAAAAAACTACTAAACTAAAATATTAAAATTAACATGGGCAATTTCTGAATCGATCAATGTGTGAGGTAAATACAACCAATCATATATAGGCTATTTGCTTTCAATAAATGGAGTTTAAAAGTCGGACGTTTTAAAGCACAGTCCTTTTCTTGCTTGGTAGAATAGGTCGTGAATATTACCATTAGCTGTTTTCCTATTGTCTTTAAAGTTTTTCATTTTCCTGATCAAAGTCAATATAACATGAATGAACACAGCAGAGGTGAAATTCAAAACACTACACTAGTAGCCCTTTCTTCCTGAAGTTATGGCAAACTGAGAAACAATACAAATATAGGTAAATGTAAAAAAGACATCAATATCATATTTAGAAAAATAAAATAAAATTTACAAGGCAGAACATAAGTATAACAAAGTACATCCAGGAAAAAAGAAGCTCTAATAATTATGTCAAATCATTCACATTAAGTGGGAAAGGTTGTTTGATAAACCTTACACCCTCTGGTGGGTAGTGCCGCTACAATTAGGCAAAGGCGACATAATCAAAACAAGTGTTACCGATTAAAAAAACAAAAACAATATCATGCAGCATGAGTTTGGTGAGTTAGTCAGATTTGCTTTGTTCATAATTTGAAGTAGAAAAACTACAGAAAAGTGTGAATGGAGCAAATGTTGCCTTTTTAAATATACCTGCACATATTTTCTTAGATGTAATGTGTGTATACGGCTAGGTTTGGGGATTCAAGGCAAAATAATCGAGGGACGGTCCGATCAGGTTTTATGCTGCAGATACCAATACTGATCAGCCATGAGTGCCAATCACCAATACCGATCAAATGAATTGGCTTTAAATGACCCTCGAAGACTCACCATACTCCTCGCAGTGTTTGTTCTTTAAATGTCGTATTAAATTCGTTGTGGTTCCCACGCTTGGTATTTTTTCGTTGCACGTGTTGCAGGATGCAAACTTTACATCACTCTCACAGACTGTAAAAAAGTTCCACACGGCAGACATGTTTGTTCGGATTTGCCACAGCATGCGTGCGCCGTGTGAAGGAAAGGGGGGAGGCGAACCTCCACTGCCCACACAGTGGTCAGTGCGGTCCAGCGACTTTTCAAGTCCTTTTGGCGATGTTTTTTGTCAAAAGCGACTAGCAACAAATATAGTGACCTTTTTCTTGTGTTTTGGAGACTGTGACGTGATGCCACGTCTCGCTCTGCAGTTTACTGTTGTCAATGAGCAGCGCGTGCTGCCGAGAGCCCCTCCCCCTTCCCAAAGCACCCACAGCGGCAAACAGAGCAGAGAGGAGACCCACACACCTCACTCCACGTCCAGACTACAAATGAATCGCACATGCGCAAAGCCGTTGCTGATTCCCCCACATAAGTCTTCCTATATAATTTGATCTTCACACATCAACATTTAACAATACAGGACAAAACAGATTTATATAATGTGGGAGTAGACAAAGCATTTAAGTCATTAAGTTATTTTGGGAATTGATGGCCTATTTCAAAGGCAAAATTTAAAAAACAAAACAAGAATCAACAGAAGAGAGTGAATTTGTAGTTGAATTCACTTTTTGTCTCTTCCATGACATTATTCCTCTCTCCTACAGTGTCCATTACAGTTACATGCAAATTGTCAGTTGTGCAAATCCCTTACTGGGGAGTTGGCAACACTGACAAATACTAATAAAGAAGACAAATTACTTCCTGTCTACAAGGTCAGCAAAGATAGAGACAATAGAGAGAGGGAGGAGATTTATGTTCTTATAATAGATTTAAATAGGTAAAAAAAAATGTAGATAGATAGATAGATAGATAGATAGATAGATAGATAGATAGATAGATTCTTGATACTGACTGGATTTAAGTTTAGAAAATATATAAATATTTGACATTGAATAAATGAACCAGCATATGGAATAACCTGCTGAAGGTGCTTGCTCTCTTTGAACACTGTCTCTCCTCTTGGCATCCCGTTGTTCATTGAAGACTTCAAGCTTCCTCTTCTGCTCCCTTTTAGATGCAGATGGCACATGTGGAAAGACTGATGGCACATAGTCTGGAGACCGGGGATTGTTCTTCTTCTTTCCTGAAATACAATAAAATTGTCGGTACTACACACAAGCTGACAGAGACTTGCATCAATAGATAGTATGCAGTGATATCACACCGAACATGCACTTTTGTTTATGCCGCCATATTAGACAGCATATCTGGACTGAGCCTATAGGAAAGCACATTTTATACTAAGTGGACCTAATATTATGTTGACCATATTAAATAATTCACAATGTTTTGTTGGAAAAAAAACCAAAACGGGATAAAATAATTTAAAAAAATAAAATAAAATTTAAATTAAAAAAAAAAAAAAATCGTAATTGGATTATTTTCCCAAATCATCCAGCCCTACTGTCAACAATCTTGCAAGAATGTCCCATTGCAAAAGTGCAATCACGGTTATCACTCCTAAATACCACGATTGGACATTCAGCATTCTTTCAAATGTTGTATTAAAATATAACATCTTAACTGCAAACTGTGTAGATGTTTCATAGCAACCAGATTTTCCAAATTGTTGTTTTTTACTGCCAGACTGGGTAGTGCTCGACCTGCATTATCACCACCATCATTATGCGGTGCATCTCATTAAACTTGCCATCATACACCAAGCTCTGGTTGAAGTATTATTTATCAAAATGATCTGTAATCAGGTTCTTCTTCTTCACTACAGGGGCCACAATGGAAAAAAGTGTTTTCACTTGTGTTACCCTAGTAAGTTTAGAATTTTTGTGCTTTTGTATGTACATTGAATTTTTACTGAATACGATTAATCAATCCATCAATCCATCAATCAATCAATCTTCTTCTGTTTTCTGTAACCTTTCCAATGATGTCTTACTTTTTGAAATTGGACAATCATTGATGATATTATGATCATTTAAACATGGAACGATTGGGGTCACAAGTCCACATCAAGCCCTCCATTGGTTCCTATTTTAAGTCTAGTACCAAAAATTGATTTATTTTGCAATACGTACAGCTGTGTAACTTTGTTGCTGTTTTTCCCTTGAAGGTGATCCAGATGTCATTGAAAACTTCTTTCCAAGCTCTTTCCAATGATGCTAGTGTTTTGGTATTCAGTCACTTAGAATTCTTTTCCCACATTGCTAAACAAACCTCTGATTGCTCTTGTTAGCAGTGATTTGGCTTACGAAGTGCTGGAATGAATATTTTAATGAATCCATCATCTGATCAATGACAGTCACAAGGCCTGCCGCTGTTAATCACCAGGCTGTATCGACACAAATCATAAACGCACCTGATATGAAATGTTTGCTACAGAGCCGGGAATACGCAGAGGGAGTCCAGTCAGCTCTCTGCATGGCTGACACCCACTTCTCACATCTTTCTTTGTTCGCTGGGAACCGATAAAAGTGAACATCTGACCCTGTTTTCTGTCTGCTGTTGCATCCGTTTGCAACACAATGAAAAACCATTGCTGTGGAATATTTCGACCAGATCTGTCAGTCTATTTCACTCTGTTACTGATACAGTATGGTAGTAAGTGCAGGCTATGCCGTCCACGTGTGCCGTCCAATATGGCTACCAAAACAACAGTCACGTGATCCACGACGTCACCTGCACATTATTGCTGCATTCAAGTGCTCCAAACCATGGCGTGTAATCTCATGGCTAAAATGTCCATACCACACCCAACAAACCCCTACAGATGTCCTCCTACTGGTGTGTATTTATGCAAATTTATCTGAATGCAAGCGGCTCCTGCCAGATTTAGCAGCCGTATTCTGGCTCTTGACGTGCAGTTCTCGCCATTTGCTTTTCTTACCTCGGAAAGCTTTTGTCGTCCCTTTGCATTGACTCAGTTTTTCACGCTGCAGTTTCCAACGTCTCACCATCGATTCGTTGATGCCAAGCTTACGTGCAGCACCTCTGTTTCCTTTTTCGAGAACCAGATCGAGCGCCTTTAACTTGAAGGTTGCATCATACGCATTTCTTCGTGTGACTTTCATGATGACGGTGTGTACATGAAGCGCAAAAGGATTTATCTGAAGAATTTAGTGTGTGTGCGTTTGAATTTATTCGAACAGTTTCATTGGTCCGCTGTGACCTGTTTGGTAATTTCATTGGTTTGATGTGACGATTCTAATGCTGCATTCAGTTGCTCTCGGAAGGTCCCAGCTTCGGAATTTAGAAGTCGTTCTCTTGGCTTTACTGCGTGTTTTCAGGTAAGTGTTTTCAGGTCGGAAAGGTTGAAAAACTACAAACAACATAGATGATGAAAAAGACGTGTGGCATTTTGCTCTTCGGAGTATAAATTATGTCCTGAAAGCAGTTTTCAATACATTTTACTTCAGATTTTTAATTTCTTACCATTGACAAAACCGCTCGCCCGCCATATTGATGACAAATATGACGCCAAGTCGGAAAGTCAGGCACTTATTTATTTCTCGACTTAAGTGGCCGTTCATGTGCATTTCCCGACTCGGAAATTCGTTTTCCCGAAGTTTCCGACACCACTGAATGCAGCATAAATAGATTGGCAGCATAAAGCTTTTTAGCCCGTGAAGATCCATAATATATATATTTGCACCGTATAAAAATCCGTTGTATATCATATTATTTTGAAAAACTTTTAACAATATGCATTGTTGAAAGTATGTACATATATAATATATATTACGAGTGTATTTGTGTGTTTGGTGTTATGTTCACTGAAAAAAATTACGAGGTCACGGTTTAAATTGTACAGTGTTAGATTTATTGAAGTATGTTGTAAGATAGGAAGTATTGGTCGATGCTCTACCCAAACGAATCTTCTTATTAAGCATGTACGATACAAAAATACACATTACACCATCTCACACTAGCGCTCTCTTGTAATTGATTTACGTAAATTCTGCTAATCTGGCAACACGGGGGCTCACAGTCTGTGTACTGCCGACAACAGTTAGCTTCAATTTGTCACTGACTACAGGTTGTACACTGATTTTAAGGAACGGAGGGTGAATTCAAACATCTGTTGGAGAAGTTTTCCACATGTTAGGTAAGAACTAAACCTGCTGTTTACATTTATAACGCTTTATTTTCAAGGTTGGAGTCGCAAAAGCTGGAGTCTACGTTTTACTACGTATCCATCCATGTTTAACACAGGGAGTTTACCCGACATTTCTGTACATGTGAAGCTAAGTTTAAGCTTTGTTTTTTGCTGTAAACTTTAATTTTAGTCACCGCTATCCGCCGATAATTATACTATTTAGCCGTTAGCTGACAGGTCACTGCTAATACCATTTTTGTCCTCGCTAGCTTGCCGTAGCTTTCTTCTTCGTTTCCTCTTTTTTCATCGGGTAGCTGTTGCCTTGGCGATACCACTCATGAGTTTGCGGTGTTAGGGACTCGCGAAACTTTAAAACTGTTGCGGAGCTAAAAACAAAACATAGTTGGTATAAAATATGGCTTCTTGCCTGGTGCCCGACTTCCCCGCCGTCATGGTGGCTCTGGAGCATGTAAAGGAGCTGGACAAACAGCTGAAAGAAGACCGGGTACCGTTCGCACCTGAAGCCAGCTTCCACCTGACGGAGATAACTACTGCCGTTACTGAACTGGAGGCGGACAGGCGCGCCGCTCACGAGCATTTAGAGGTGGAAACCATAGAAAACAGTAAGCTAAGATATCAAATCAACAACACAGTAGAACGAATGAGCGAGGAAATCATGGCTGATGTGGTGGCAGCCCGGGCTTCTAATGCTGAGGAGATTGAACAGCTGCGCAAAGACCTCAACCTGGATTTTAGGCTCCAACAAGAGGCCGTGGAGAGGCTGGAAACACTTCTGAGCCAAAATAACGTACTGTACCAAGAGCGAGAACAGGTAAAGGCAGAGCATGAGACCATAATTGCCACCCTGAATGAGAAAATCACGCTGAAATACAGCCTGCAGATGCAGCTGGATCAGACACAGGAGATGATTGAGGAGCTGAAGTCCTGCATGGCTGCTGTTGAACAGGACAGAGCATTGCTGCAGCAAAACATGGTGCTGGAGAGAGATGCTTTCTCTGTGAAGAAGGACAACCTGTCCAGAGAGGTGGACCAAATCGATGAGAGCATTAAGCTCCTCAATCGAGCGATCAGGAAGTGCAGACGAGAGCTGGGCAGAGTCAACAACAAGAAGCAAGAAACCAAGGACCATCTCGGTGAACTCACAGTTCAATTAGCCAAGCTAGAGAGCAGCATCCAAAGAGTGACAGCATCTCCAGGCCAGTGTGAGAAACAGCTGGAGGGTGAGATCAAAAAGCACGAAGAACTGAGGCAACAGAGAGAAACACTGAAGGAGGAGTTGTGTGAGTTAGGCGAAGCCTTTAGCTTCACGGTTCAGCAGCTTCACGAGGACATTGCCACAGTGGAAAATAAAATAGAGGAGGGCCGAACATTAAGATTGCGCTATCAAAACCAACAGAGTCAAATATTAAAATGTCAGCAAGATGTAGAAAATGAGGTGAGGGCTGAGCATTTCCACATCTCAGAGAAGCTGGAGCGATCCAAGCTGCAGCTGGAGGAGCGCATCGCTGGCATAGTGAAACACAGCAAGGAGATCAAAGAGCTGGACAAGCAGATGAAAGACCTCCTGGAAGCTGGCACCATCAACAAGCGTGTGTTTGAGTATAATCAGGAGGAGTTGTGTGGTGATGTGGATACAGAGAAGAAGAATGTCGATCATCTCGAGGGGGAGAAGAGGCAGCTCAGTCAGCTCTTGGAGGAGGGGAGGAGGAAGTTGGAGGATCATGTGGCAAAAATGAAGTCTGATATTAGCAACGCCAGGAGGAGATACGAGGGACTGGTACAAGAAGAGGCTGCGCTCCAGCAGAGGCAGCCCAAGAGCTCAGATGCTGATTTGCTGATGGACCATGTGACCCAAACAGAGGTGGAGTACAGACAAAAAGAGAGCTCACACAAACAGGAAATACAACAGTGCACTGAAGAGGCTGACAGCATCATGGCGAGCAACAAGAAGAAACAGAGGGAAGCAGAAGAGAAAGAGGAGATGCTGAAGGAGGTGGAGCCGAAGTGGAGCGAGGAGGAAAGTAGACATCACAGTCTGAAAGATCTCACCTCTGACCTGAAGAGGAGGAAGACTGAACTGGAGGTGAAGAGTGAGGTGCTGAAGGAGAGAACCAGCTCGCTGCTTCAGCCCAAAGAGAAAATGAAGGCTGAGCTGGAGGAGCTGCGAGCGGGCCGCATCGTCCTGCTTGATGAAGGGGCTGCGGAGCTGAGAGATGTGGAAGTGAGCATCTATAACAATAGCGTGAAACTGGAGCAGGTCGGCATGGAGAACAGCCGGCTGCAGCTCCGTATCAGACAGATGACAGAGGACGTTCACAGAGCTCAGCGAGACAAAAACAGATACCTGCAGGAGAGTCAGCTGTTCAACCAGGACACAAAGGCCTTAACTCAGAGTTTACAGAGAGGCTGGAGGGAGGATTTACTGGTAACTCAGGACTGGCAGAGCTGCGGCAGAGTCCTGTTGGAGTATGCGAGTTCTCTGCAGAACCACGTGAAGACCAGGAGACAACAGATAGCAAATGTCGGCACGATCCTTCACCACCAAATGTTGGACTTCAGCAGACGACTGGGAGATAAAACAACAGTGACACAGCACTGACTTGATGCACAGTCCATGGTCACATTTCAGGAAGCAAGTCTGCTTTGTCACATCAATAACTTGTGGATGAACAACACAAAGAAAATAAGAGTACTCAACCAGTTTAGCTTTCCTGTAGCATTGTTGGACTCAGTCTTGACAGATTAAAAAAAAAAATCTTTTTCCTTTTTATTCATGTTTTCCCTTCTTCTGTCAAAACATGACCACCAACATTATCCACAGTGCAGCTCGGTCTGTAGGTAGATTCAAAGTAAACATGGCCACAACAACATGGCTACACACCCCTGGATTTTCATTCCATCATTTTATTTTCTCAGTCACCAGAGGATGGCTTTTTGGGACTAGAGTGTGCTTTAGGCAACTTTTTTGTTGTTTATTGTTTGCATGCACTGTACTCCCCAAGACATGTAAACATAATACCTTGTTTAGTGTCTGCGCAGGTTTGGTGGAGGATCATCTACATGAAAATACAGCAAAATTGTTTAAAAAAAACAAAACAAAAAACTTCACAACCATCTTGACTAGATTTAAATAAACAACATCCAAATTGACACAAACAACAGAGTTAGTTTCTGTGATGTATTAATTACTAAAATTGAGATGTCATTGAATTCAGGCCTGGCATTGAATTTTTGTGTTTCTATTCTCCAGTGCACTCACTTTAAAGCACTGTTGCTTTCAAATGAAAATCCTGTATTTCTGTGCTGTGGCTAAGCAGGTAAACCATTAGAAGCACTTTGACTTATTTAATACTTTTCTTTGCAGTTGTATTTCTTTTATTGTGAACAGCATTTTGCACAACAGTCATTTCTTCTCGTTGTAGTTTGTGGGGTGTAATTTCTTCAATCTAGTGCACTTCATGTACTTGATTTCAGTTGAAGTAAATCTGAACGTAAACAATTTCTTCACTTTGTTGCCATTATTTCTGATTTCTGATCATATATAATCTAACATGTACTGTCATAACGATTTGTCCCTGTGTTGCCAGTGAAAACGTGACTGTTGTACAGTTAGCCATCAACTTCCGTTGTTTGTTTGCTGGGTTTATTCTTTGCATCATAGACAGGACGGTAATAACTACAATTCCCACTAATTTTGAGTGTTTTGTTCATCAACTGTTGTATGATTTCACTTTAGCAAAACCAAAACAAATGACGCCATGAAAGTAAAGAAGTAATAGAGCATGAAGTTTGGTGATAAGATGTTTCTTCCCTCTGTGGCTCCCACCAGCAGATGGCAGGAGCGACCAGGTTTCTCCTCCCCCTGTGACCTTCCCCTGAAGCTAGAGGGTCAACCAACGACCCACTGCCACTTCCCTCTGAACAACAACAGGCAGACACATGCATCTGGAGGCGCATTGTGCCTCTGTGTGTCACACACTGACAGGACTAAACACTGGCTAAAGTGAGACTGAGTGGGGAAAGTCATCAGTTTATTCCAGAAACAAAGGTAAGAAGAAGGTCTTCAGAAGAAAAACAGAAGTAAACTTTGCTCTGAGTTGTCAACTACAGTATCTTTACATTTATGATCCAGTTGAACTGTTGAGACATGCTGTATACTATCTTTAGTGTCACCTCTGTCTAGCTTATCTCCTGTATCAGCTTTATATCTGCGTTTAGTTGATGTCAAAACTCGAAATGTTCTCCTCCAAGGAAATGTTGCACCACAAACACATTTGTCAATCAGTACATTTTGCTGCTGTGGTCAAAAACAGTTGGTGACTCTAACTGAAGGAAACCAGCAGGAGTGATACTGGAACAATGTTTTATCAGCTGAGCTCAGAACGACTAAACTTTAAAAAGATCATCACTGGATATTGTCCCATTAGTTTTGTATTGTTTTTAGTCGTAAGTCATTTTGGTCTTTTATCAAGTCAAAACTTTCCCGTTCTGGAGATGATCTCAAAAACTGAGAAAATGTCCCCTTCGTATTTTACTATTTCAGTTTACTACTATTGAAATTGCACCTTTTTGTTGGGATGGTTTTGTTAAATGTACTAACAGAGAGAGGTGGGTTCATCATATGAACTGTGTAAAGGAATGGACGCAGCAACCGTGAAGCCAGTGCTACTAAATGCTGTTTCCAAAAAACTCTGGATCCAGTTGATTTCATTTAAAAAATCATCATTTTCAATCATAAAAGTCTCAGTCATTACATTTTAATTGGATGTGTAATGACTTGACATTGACTGATAGCAGTGTTTTGATGTTTAGTATTGAGCCGGTGCTTTTCACCTTTTAAAGTGATTCTCATAAAAGATCCCAAGCTGTTCCTTCTGTAAACAATACAGGCTACAATACAAACCAAAGCAGTCTGAGTGATACTCGAAGCTCAGGGCGATTTGAAGCTTTGTAATGAGTCAGAAGTGGATCACGTGTTTCTCTAAACTCTTTACTATTGATCTGGTGTGCGGCTCCTTTTTGAACGTTGTAGTTTTGTGTGGGCTCAGCAGTGCAGTGGAAGAAGCTGCCTGTCTGAAGGTCAAAGAGTGAAGCAGCAATTTAACACCACAAACTGGATAACATGCATCCCTTCAGGCTCCACTGATGTCCTCACATGTACGACCACTCACGTGTTGGTGTGAGATGTAAGGAACCATTTCAGCTGTGATCAAGGTGGAAAACCTCCAGATATTTGATGTCTAAGTGCACTTCTGGTTATACTTTAACTCCCAGTCTTGACCTGTTGTGTGTGACAAATGGACCTTCATGCTAGTTTGTTTTTATCAGCAAACAGGAGCAGTAATGTAGGTCAGCTGGTCAGTCAGCAGGTTTAAACCAGCCTAAAAAAAAACATGTCAACAAACCAGTTACAGTCACTACAGATCCAGACCTGTCCAGTACTTTACTGGTTTATCTACTTTGGTTTGAAGATTTTCCAAACTAATAAGTTTTCCTGAAACATCAGGAGGTTTCTCAGCAGATTAGCATCGTTACTGCAAGCTAGCATTAGCATTAGCACACTGATGCTACGCCATTTAAGCACCAAAAGAAAAGTTATTGTGACACATACAGAATACAGTTATGTTACAGTTTCAGCTCTTCTCTAAATGACTAAAAATAAAAATATACTTGAGAAGTAACACATTTTTAAAAGAGAACCATCTTTAAATTATACAGATTTATTGGAACATTACAGATTATCAACTAAAGAACGATTAGTAAAGTATTCTGATCTTTTTTTGTGGTTTTGTGGTAGTAAAGTTAAAATACTTGTAAAAACGCTGTAAATAAATTTGAAAATACTTCAAATATGAATAATATAAAGAACAGTGACAGCACAGCAAGAAAAGTTTACAGATTAAAATTCATAATACTGTAAATGCAAGATGGCGCAAGATGTTTGGCTTATTTAAATTTGGTAAAATTCTAATTTTATGGTCAAATCTTGGGGAAAAAAAAAAAAAAAGATGTAAAATGGTATTTCCCCCCCCAAAAAATGGAGTTAAATGTTTAAACTTTACTCTTTACAGTGCAGCATTTGGCTCACAGAGCTGCTAGCACTGCTGTCAAAAAACACACAAAAGTAACCTCTGCACAACCGAAAGAAGTCAGTGTTGTTTGATGTTGATTTCAGTTTTGTACAGTAGCAAACATCACAAATACACAAACAAACAGCAGCTCTGAAGGAAGCACAAACGCATGAAACCTGCTCACATAGTGCGTTATGTAATGAGACAACTGCCCTTCAATGTAGAAATGTCAATGTGCCACTAAAGGATACAGTAACACACTCATGTTTACTGTAGCTCACAGATGCTCACACAGTTGAACTGAACTTCATTTCATGCAGCTGTTCACACCACTGCACCAAGTCATTCTGTCTGGAGACGGATGAGCTTCTGGCAGCAAGATGTGAGTCACAGCGGCATCATGCCAGCGTGCACGCACAAATTATTGATGACTGTTCAGTCAGCCCAGTGTGGACGTCCGTTGTTTGGTGCCTGCGAGGCAGAGACTGTTTATAGAAACCAACAAAGTGACCAGGGATCAGAAATGAGGCTGATGTGGAAAAGTGTAGCACTCCTGACAGCCACTAGGTGCTGGCTTAAAAAAACTCTGCCTCTCCAATCAGGTTTTGACTTTCATACACATTGAACACTGACCTCAGGTTGAATGGTCAGACCCGCCTCCTCACTCCGCCCTTCATATCCAAATATGGTCACTTCTGGCTCGGAACAACCAACATAACCACGTTCAAATACCAAACTCCTGACTTCAAATTGAGAGTCCACAAACCAATTAGCTCTTTCTATATACAGTCTATATCTGCACGCTATCTGCAAACCCATGCTTGTGATAAACATGTAGGTCTAATGCAGTCTACACAGTCTTCTGAGTCACGACTCAGCAGAGCTTTAAGTTCTGATCAGTGAATCAGCGCACTGACGTCAAACCAGCAAAGTGGAAACGGAAAACATCAGCTCCTCCACTCTTTTCAGTGGGATTAAGAGATTTAGATCCAGAGCTATAATATGGATTTGTCTCAGCTCATGAAATATGGGAATTGTGTGAGTACCTGCACGTGCAGGAATTTGTCTTGTTTGTATTCAGAGAGGAACAAGTGGCTGAGCTGTGTGCTGTGTACTGATGATCAGATCAACACTGTTTTCTGTCTTCTTCATTTTGATGCAACACAGTCACTCGAGCGTCCATGTTGGCTGCTGATGTGTTCGACTTGTTGGTGCAGAAAAATCAAATCTGCATTAACCTTCCTGTTGAGACAATAGGATCAGTGAGGGGAGACTTCATCCAACCCTTTTATAATTTGCATTCATTTTTTTCCCCTCTACAAATACAACTGTATTTGCAGATAATAAGGTAAGATAAGAATTTTGCAAACTTGCAGAGGAGACAATCTCTCAATAACTACTTGGCATCAGCGACCACACAGAGCAGCAATAATACATGAAACCTCTGAGGAAATTCAGCAGTTTTTAATGTGAAACAATGGTAGTTACAAGACAGGTGGAGTGCTGCTTTGGACTTTAAGAGTCAAGTACTGAATAGTAAATAAAAACGGTGGATTCAGACTCCTCATCCTTTTCTTTCACAACCTGTAGACGTACAGATGTTAGTGTAACAGCAGCACAACTGTAAAGCCATCATGAATCAGACGCCCGGTAACATTTTTAAAAATAATGTGTCTCCAGATGTCAGCTGATCGTTCTATAGCCTCATAACAATGACTCAGTGACACTGATCTTATTACAGATGTTCTGAAAACTCTCAACTGTGACTCTACCAAATTTGATGGAACACAAGTGACGCACAACAATACTACATGTGTGTAAATAATAGTAACACCGGGCGGCCTCTTCACTGTGTAATGCTCTAAAAATGGCAGCAGGTTGTGAGGGAAAAAAATAGAATGGACAAAGCGAACCTGACGAATAAACGCCGCCATGTTGTTTTTTTGGAGCTAGAAATGACCATATTTGGGTATGAGGGAGGAATGAGGAGGCGGGGTCTGACAATGGAGCCCAATGACACTGTCCAATGTGTATGAGACTGGAGTTCACTGGTGAATGAGCCTCGAAACAACCTGTAAATCACTGGAGACCAGAGCTGTCAATCAAACAAACCACGCCCCTAAATCTTCTTGTTTGGTCCAGCTGATCAATGAGGAGAAGGGTTGACTTTAGCTAAAGACATCTGAATGACTTGTGGAGAATAAATGTATTGACTGAATGATTGAAAATGACCAGAGCCAGAGATTTTTGGAGCCAGCCTCTAGTGGTTGTCGGGGGTATTGCACCTTTTCCCACTTCCTCATTGGCTTGAGACCTGGTTGCTTCGTCCATTTCTATAAACACTTCTTAAACTGAACGACACCTCGCACAAACTGATGATGTATCTTCACATGCTCATTCACAACACAAATATTACGAAACTGACTGTCGGAAAAGTACAGTGCCTGATGCAAAAAATAACACTGATGTAGTGGAACTGTAGTAACACGGACGCTGTCACGGCATGCAAACAGGAAGTTACTGTTGCCACATGTTTGCACATCCATGCGCTCACTGTTGTGCAGTCACTGTTATACAGCAGATTAGGCATCATTAACACACTGAACCATTGAAACAGGGGACTTATCCTGCTTTCTAATCCTGCCATTTTTGAGTGTATTTCCGAGGGTGTAAATCCAGGTCTGTTTGCCAAGTGGGTTTAATGAATCAGTCAGTCATGGATCTGCCGCACACTCCACTGCTGTGAGAGAGCAGTGGTTTGGATTGCGCAGTGTGTCCGTCTCTCTCTCACCAGCACATGACCTGTAATACTCCATATGGCCTGGTGACGTCTGTGCTTCCTAATCTCTCTGTTGCACTCCCTCCCTCCCTCCCTCCTCTCTCTCTCTCTCTCTCCCTCGGGGCTTTAAAGGCAGCAGTGAGAAGTCAGATTTCTGCATTCGTACACAGACCACACATCTGTCACACTCTCCTGACGCAGTGAAAACACTTTGAGCTTAGCAACAATCAGCTGAAACCAGAGCTAAACGTACCCGTGAGCATTACCGAAGGAGGCATTGATAAGGACATTTTACTGAAGCAGCTGAGGACAGTGATGGAGACCATGGGTAAGAAGCAGATACTCTTTTCTTATTGTAGATGATGGTGAGTTGTCTGTACAAATCAGTGTCATTTGAGGTTAACAAGTTCATAACATGTTGAGGTTTGGTGTGTTGTAGAGGAGACAGTGTGGATGTAATGACCAAAACCCAACTCATGTGATGCCAACATGTATGTGGATGATACATCATTTCTGAAACAGTGACAGTGTCTCTTCAGGTTCATCTGACTGCACCAGTTTGTTTTTATAGAGAAGAGAAAGGAGGGGGTGAAATCTTATTATCTGTCTCAGACACACACAGATCTGGATGAATCCTTCACGTTCACTGGTCAAACCATATCTAATATCTCCTTTTATAGGCATATAGTTCAGGTCTGAGGGAGCTGAGGACAGAGGTCAGTCAGCAGCAGTCATCAGACACAAGTCAGTCGCAGTTTCTGAACAATTTTTATTCAGATTTAAAGAACCTGAATTGTTCATTGTGGATGTGAACGGTGGAGAAGTGCAATTTTTTAAATCAAATTAAAGCAAAATTGTGAATAGATGACATTTATTTTATGTTTTTAGACAAATTAACAACTAGATTACTTAAATGTATGATATTATTTTGTTTAATTATAGTTTGTAGCTTTTTTTCCCGGAGTCTCGTGTCCAAACAACCGATTAATGTGACCCAGTTTTAGTTTGATCTGCTGCGGTTCAAAGTTGTCACAAATAGACACCATGTTAAATACTCATGGAGGCATAAACTACAGGGACAGATGGTGTGTGTGTGTGTGTGTGTGTGTACATGCAACAGTGCTTATTATCAGCAGGGTGTGGCCTCAACAACCTATGATTTAAAACTGAAAACAGGTTCCAGTTGTTATGAAAGGACTGTGGTTAGCCAAGTTTAGTTTAGTTAAGACAGTTAAAGCTGCTGTAATCAAAATGTTTGTCTGTTAACAGATCGAAAGCAGAACATGAAGCCCTCATAGAAATATAACTCCTCACTCTGCAGTTCCCCTGAGCTTCATCTGGAGTTTCACCTCGTCAGTTTTGTCTTGTTTTGGTGCAGTGGTGAGGTTTGATTTTACCAGGCGGTGGTGAAGAGTCATCTAATCCGAGCGAAACAAGAGTGAATGTTGGACATAAACAACCATGTTCCTCTATGTCTGCTACACTGGTTTTATGTGGTGATAATGTGCCAGTGTTGACGAATGATTTGCGCAATTTGTGGCTGAAATTGATAAATCTTAAAAGCTCAGGGTGTGATGTGGCAAACTGTAATTTCCATGAGTTCATTCACTGTTGGGACATAAATGTGTGGCTCATTTGGAAGCACAGGCGTTATTTTTAGGCTGCATTAAGGATTCCTCTCACATGTGAGCCAGCAGATGTTGTTGAAGGAGGACAAAAGGTGAATTGAGCTGCAGCCACGTCGTCATTACCGACTCCCAAACACTTGGGTTGTCTGTTGAAGTAAATGAAACAGGGATTTGTATCTGGGTTAGTTTGAGCAGCTGTGACGTTTCAGGTGGTTAGTGAAGGTCAGCACAAACCGTAAACAAACAAATCTCAGGATTTAGGAGGATTTTTGGGACCAACTGTTCACCATCACTGTGTTTGATTTCCTCTCTCCTCAGTGTGTCCGATGGGTGGAGG
>OOFC01016768.1:0-21383 GCA_900323345.1 Pseudochromis fuscus
GCTGGTGTCTGACGCGGTCTCAGAGATCTGTGAGGAAGGCGAAATCTGAGGAGGGGAAAGTGTGACCAGCTCCACGGAGGAAACCTCAGATACTGGCGTCAGCATAACTGAGCTCCTGGGACTCTCCTCGAGCTTCGCCTCCAGGTTGGCGGATTCAAGATCAGACTGAAGACCTGCATAAAAAATGAGCAATAAAAAGAGAATATCAGCAAACTGTGATTTATTTAACACCAGTGTTGGGCAGTATCACATAATTGTTATTACTTCCTGTTCAGTGGAGAGACTGGTTTAGGACGGTTGGTCCAGTTCAAAAGATAATAAATCTCCACGTAACAATTTTCTCATGTAGTAAAACACCAGATGTATTAAAAGTGCTTTTCAAGTGTGAGCTTTGTGGCATTTTTCTGATATAATCTCAGTCTTACCCTCCACTTCACCCTCCCTCACTAGTCAAATATCAAGTGCACCTGGTGTTTCAGTCAATACAAACAAACCAATCGACTGCCAGGCCCGACCGATAAGTCACAGGAGCTCCATTACACATCTCCCCTTCACCCCGCCGACCTCCCGAGGGAGTCACACACTTCACCCCAGAGCACTGAGCGCTACGCTCACTGAATATCTCCATTTCATTTAGTGAGCGTCCCCCCCCCCACACACACACCCCCACCATCATTGATTTCCTCTTTTACGTCTCAGAGTAAATTCATCATTGGAGATAAGGGTCTTCCTTTCTCATTCCCGTGAAAGAAAAAGAGACTATATAGGAGCAAGATTAGACAGTCCCCTCGCTGTAATGAGAGTGACCCTCGAGGGATCTGAGCTCCTCCCCAGGGGGGGCCGGGGGGTGAGGTATGATCCTGAATGTATGTGAAAAACGGGGCCACCGGAGAAGTCTCTAGAGGGGAGTGATACTGATCAATGGATTTAGCAGGAACCTCACAGAGGTAGACGTGGAGATTGTTGGGAATCAAAGCCCTCTCAAATCCAAGGATTCATATCACAAGGGACCTCATTCAGCGGAGAATCATTTCAAATAGACCTGCTGAGTTTTAGGTATTCTCATTTTTAGAAACTCCACATTTCTTCCAATATATATATATATCTTTAAAAAAATAGGGGCTGAGATCAAGTCAATTAATCAAAGAGTTAGTGAAGAGGAAATGTTGATAATCGTTTCATTTATCAAACTGCTGATGTGGTTCCTGTGGAAGTCCATTTCCACCAGTTAAAGAAAAGCAGTAAAATCTTTTCAGATACAGATGGTTATAGATTAATCTACCTGTTTATCTCTGTGTCCCATCAGTGTATTTGCTTTAATCATGACTAACCGTTCATGTCCTTGGTAGAAATGAACCAGTGTTTCCTCACTCCTCACACTGGGGGCTCAGGTGGTGGAGCGGGTCGTCTACAAATGGTAAGATCATGAGTACGATCCCCAGCTCCATGTCCACATGTCGAAGTGTCCTTGAGAAAAACACTGAACCTCCCACTGGTGGCTAGTGTCTTGCATGGCAGCTCCGTGAATGAGGACTTAAGGACCTAGCTAAGATCAAAAAATAGCTATATAAATGTACTCCACTTACCACTATACCCTGATGGTGGCTTCACTATGGCTCTACCTACTTAATGTCTACCACATAATTTACAGTTTGATACAGTTTATATATGTAACACACTCTTGTCTTGAGCTATTTTATGTTTTATCCACGCATGTGAATTCATTTTGAAGCATACTGAGTACACTACTGCCATAGCAAAAGTGCTATATAAATAAAGCTGACGTGACTTTCATGAGTTTCTTCCCTCTGTCTTATGAAGAATTAAGTCTCTTTGGGCTTTGGATTGTTGTTTAGACAAAACAAGCAACCATTGGTCCTCATTTTCTTTGACTAATCTCCCGCTCTACCCTAAAAAACACCTCCTCTCTCCTCGTCAGGTGTCCAACTTTCCCTCTGATAGCAGAGACTGACACCAGAATTGGCAAACCTGTCATATTGGCAGTGCCAGCAGGTCCTCTGTGGAGTAGAACTACACAGAAAACAACTAATGGATATCTGGATCAATGCTGTACCGGCAATCATCAGCATTTTTTTTTTTTTTTTACAACCTGAAACGAATTTAATCCATGTTTAGAGCAGTCCAGTTAAACCTGACAGCCTCAAACTAATTTTATTCAGCAGATTGATCCGCTAAGAACTTTAACCACAGCCAAACAGCAAATGAATATGAATGTCGGACTCGTTATGCGCACACTTGCATACACATACAGGCACGAGCACTTGATTTACCCTGCGAGCGCTGATCCAAGGCAGCCTCAGAGCATAAACAACTTCCCTGGGGAAAAATCCTCGCCTTAAATCATCATTACTGTGGTGACAGACAGAGTCCCCGCAAAGATGGTTTCAACAGCGGAGTCAATCAAAGCCGAGGGTGATTGATGCTTGTCATGATTGATGCCGGCTCTCTGTCTCTTGGCGCCGGCCTGGTGCTCTCTCACTCGCTCACTCACTGTCCTTTGTTAGTCTGGGACATGGTTTATAAGCATCGATTAGTGGCTTTGTTCAACTGGAAATTTAGTCTCTGCTCTTCACGTCCTCCTCCCTGTGTACATCAAGCGGTGTGGTGCCCTTCGTGACGAGATAAAAATGTATGTTTGTCACAATGTTTGATGAAATTTAGGATTTTAGTTCCTGGCGAAAACATGTTAATAGCTGGAAAAGTTTCACACCATGTTTGTCTTTTCTCTTCTGAGTGACTAATATAAACTCACACCACAATCAACAGACTGACACTGTTTGTCGGCGCCTTCCAAACAAAACTAACTTTATTAGAGTGATCTTTCATCACGACCTCCACCAAGGAGTATTTGTGTTTGGTTTGTCAGTGACAGAAAACTACTGAACACATCCTGGACTGATGACCAAGTGATCACATCCTCGGCAACATCAGAGGATGCTGTCTAAAAAACTCCTGAGTAATCCCTTATCTTACATTGGGTGAATGCTGTAACAAGACAGTGTTGCTGTTTCACCACAAGAGGGCAACAGTGTTCAGTCTGCAGCATCGGTACAGCTGGATTATCGCAGTTAGGTTTAGACACACAAACTACTAGATTAAGGAAAGATGGCTGTTTGGGTGCTTCATTGAGTTTAGGAGAACTCTGTTGTCATGGTAACAATAGCCGCGGTTACATGAGCAGTTTTTTCACGATCAGATTAAATTCATTTGGATCAGAGATTAAAACGACCGATTCAGATACGCGTGCTCACGCATCTCGATCTGATCTGAATACAAATTTTCGGACATTCTGCACCGTATCGTCCCACCGGTTAAATCTACCGGGAACTGGCAGTAGAAGAAGAAATTCTCCTTCTGTTTGTAAACAAATCGCCATGACGGTACACTGTCAGATCCCTCAATTTTCAACTCAATATTAGGAATAATATTGGATTGCTTTACTCTCTGGACCTTCATCGACCAGTTGTGTTTGACTCCCGCCATGTTTCGTACTGGACGTACCAGGAATGAGGAAGCAGAAAGACATCATGTCACATGGGGCATACATGCACAGTAACACATACACGCCCCAAACAGGGAGAGGTGACCAGATCAAGTGTTTCCATGGATCTGAATGAGGATCAACATAAACCACGCCTCTTGTTGATATGAACGTCCACTCTGAATGTTCTGGATCAGAATCAGAATACAGCGTCTACATGAAGCATTTTCATCAGGCATTTATTCCAATTACAAGTTTCTCCCCACAATGGACAAGAGTCATTCCTCCCAAGGTTGCTAGAAAGTCTCGTCACTTAAGGATAAACCGACTTTGTTTTGGAGCTGTGCTGTAACATACTTGGGAGGAAAGTGCAGAGAATAGTTTACTTACAGTATAGAAGATATTCTCATCCCTGTAGAGGTTGTGTTGGTACTTTAAACTCCTGCTACTTTTGTCTCACACTTGCATTCTGCTATTAAATTTATATATTTTGCTAATCTTGCTACCCTCAATTATGCCGTGGCAAGGCCTAAATTTTAATTACCTGGTCTATTCCACTGCGGTAATGTCCCAAACATAGTTGGAAAAACAATTTGTGTTCGAAGTGCACTCCACCGTCATGAGGGGGTGTATGAATCGGAGCCGCCTGCTGTGTCTAAATGTGCATTAGTAGGGTTTCTAATGGGGCTGAAGAGGCTGACCTTGTGGGTCCAGAGGAAGTGTGAGTATTCAGAGCCAGACAGTCGGCGTGCTCAGATGAACAGTGGACAGGTGTGTTATTGGTTCCTGATGGCAGACAATGTGGGCATTACCCTCAGACAGCTCCCCACCAGCCTTTAGTTTCATGGCAGACATAACTCATTTCATAGAGTGTTAATTTGGAGCGCTATTCCATTACAGTTTGGCATTGTGGTGCATGCCAGCACTGGCTCGCTTTGCTGCATTTCAATTTCACATTAGGCCAATCACACAATTGGGCTTATTAAAGAGTGTTCCTCCTCACAAAATTGCCTTGGAACTGTAAAATTATTCACAGCATAAAAACCCAGCAATGACTTATCTACTTTCTCTCTCCACTGACCCTCTCCTCCACGTTCTTTCTCTCTTATTCCTTCCTCTCTCCTTCAGTCTCCTTCATTCATTTCATCTTATCTTTCATTTTCCACTCATCTCGTTTCGTCTCCGCCGCTGCTTTCCTCTTTCAGAGCTCTCCTTTGCAACGGCAGAATATTAAAATGAGATTTGATGAGAGTGTTATCAGGCTCCCAGTCTTTTGTCCACTTTCCCCCTTCTGAAGGAGAGTCTTAGTGCTCAAGGCAAAAAAGTGTATATGTGTGTGTGTGTGTGTGTGTGTGTGCACGTGAACATGTCTGTCAAGGGGGATAAAGTATAAACTGTCTCCCTCCTCTCCCAGCACCTTCATATCTCGTCTCTGATATTCCTCCTTGCATCCAAGCGCATTTTGAAATTCTGCTCAGATAGGGATCGTCTCTGGGGTAGTTCAAAAGTAGAGAAGAGAGAGAGGGGGGAAAACTGCTCTGCCCCTTCTCCATTTCCATCACCTTGGATGGATAAATGAAAAGTTTGGACCCAGACAAGTGCAACATGAGATGGTAATGGGCTCACTCCACAGTCAAAATGCCATCGGAGCAATTCATGCTCTCTGAGCTCAACTTGCAGCTGTGTGGTGTGGAAAAGTCAACATTCATTTTCTGCTGAAAGAAAACCAATACACTCCCCTTTCCTTTATCAGAAGTTAAAATGCCTATATTTACACCGCCAATGTGAAAACATTTGAACTTTTTGTAAAAGATGAGTGCCTTTGATTTCTTTCTACTTTATTTTTTATTTCACAGCCCATTAAATGAAAGCTCTCTCCGCTGTGCTGCTACCTCTCGACTCAACCAGCACTGTGCACCTTTTTCTTTTCATGCTGCACAAATACACCAATTCTGGTTCTGCAACTACCCTCTCCATTTAACCGAGATAGATAGGAGGGAGCGGGAGGGAGTGGGAGGGAGTCAAACTGTGGAAATTAAGAGGCAAAGGGGGTAAAAACCACCCTGGTGAGGCTCCGATCGATCTCAGCCAGTCCCTTTATTTACACAACATCTCTCGCTCCCAGACTTCTCACAATCCCACAGTTTCAGAGCCGTCCATCCATCACCGGGCAGAGGGACAGAGGACCAGGGTCAGGGAAGTTCTTGGGCGGGAACAATGGGAGTTAAAATTGCTGTGGTTTGAATGCACAGAAACACAAAGGGAATCAGAGGGCAGGAGGGTGAGGGATAAGGTGTTCAGAAGATGTAATCTCAAAGTGTAACACAATGAAGCCACTGGAGGGAGATAAGGGCAGCCAAGATATGGAGGAGGAGGAGGAGGATGGAAGATGTCAATAATGTGAGGAGTAGCTTGGTGAATGGGGTTTAGAAAGAAGCACTGGAGCAGAAAGCGGAGTTAGAGGAACCAAAGCGTGATAAAGTGATCATCCAAAAGGTGGAGAGAGTCTGCGAAGGATCAGTTACAAATTGCACACTCTTGTCACTTCCTCGCCGCTGTACCTACTTGTTCCCTCCACTAAACTTGTATCCATAAGTGCAGGAAGAGTCGCCTCGGACGTGGACGTCTTGCTTCTGTCCCGCTCTCGCTCCCGGTCTCGGTCTCGCTCTCGCTCCCTCCCCGTGGACGAGGCCTCCCCCGCTCGCCGCTGCCTGTTCTTCTGGGCCTCCATGGCTTTGAGTTTCCGGGCGTGCTTGTGGCCTTTATAGTGGGCCTCTGCTTGGTTCTGTGGGAAAACAGGAGGAGGGAAAAAAAAAGGACTCACTGCATTATCAGCTGGACAGACTGGAATCCACGTGCAATAAATGTTAAAATGCATGCCCGGATATTCCCTCTCTTGCAGGCATACACAAGGCTGCAAGGAGGAGAGTCTGTTTCCACCTGATAACAGCACTGGCACGCTGGGAGGCCAGAGGTATAATTGCATGTGTAATATGCAACAAGAGAGAGGATTCCATCTCTACAACTCCCCCATTAATGTGCACTGTGAGAGTCAGCCTCTGCAAAACCTAGACACATGTGGCAATACATACTAATGTCGCACACATTCGAGCACTCGACAACAAATCCGACACGAAACGCACTCTGACTGACTGCACTGCAGCAATAAACACGCAAAAAATTCCCCCTTCCGGGTGGATCGCGTTTTACCTTCGCATTCTCATCACTCTCACGACCCGGTTCAATCCCAGAACAAAGCCCCTGTTGTCAGAGCAAGCGTGGATACATAAGAATAGCAGAGAAATCAATACAGAGATCACTCATTAAAAGCTAAAACAACCTCCGGGGATCAACGCTCATCAGCTCCTGGTCCGGATAATACGTAGTTATAGAGAGCAGGAGCAGAACAAGAATCAAAACGCATTATAGGGGGGAAAAAATTCAATATACACGGTGCAATCATTAATAAATTGAAATGATATCCACATCACAGATAATAAATATCCCCCCAGAACTCAAATTGTCAAAACTGCTGAGTAATATTTTTACACTCTCAGTATTTAAGAAGTGAATGGATTAAGCATCAAGGATTAGGTATAAAACTGCTTTTTCGGGTATGTTTTGATATGTGGAGCAAGGTGTGGTGTATTTGTTTTTTTTTTTTTTAGACAGCAATCCTTCTTCCCGAGCCGTCATCCACAACACGTTCTCCAGAAATAAATCATGTAAATCCTCAGGCACTAAACGGCTTGAGTAAAGAGACTGGACATTTCTTTGAAGGACTACTTAGCGAGGAAGAAATACACGTGCAAATGAGGTGTTAGATTTGCAACCTCTTCAAGAGTTTTTCATTGGCAGTGAATGCAAATTTTCTTGATTAGCTGAGAATTAGCAATATATTAAGTCCCAGCAGCGATACACACACCAGAGTGATGTAAAAACCAGCACTCAAGTGTTAACCAGTGGCGAGGCTAATGGTGTGATACAGCAGGGGTGTCTAAATGACGAGGGTTGTCAAAGCATCTGTTGGAAACAACTCGAATCCACCGTGTGACAGATTCAGCCGGTGTCTTCTTCAAACTCTCCGTCCAGCCGAGTCTCAGTGGAGGCAGAGGGACAAAGTGTGAAATGAGCTTTAGTGTTCACCTCTCCATCCAGTCAACAAGACCACAGGAGACTCTTCAAAGGGATCCTAGATGGTCCAGCGATTGAGAAATCCCTCGGATAAAAAGCAAACATTTGACTATATCTGCTGCATAGCCATATGTTGAGGGGGTGTTAAACATGCCTCCTCCCTCAGCTCCCAAATGAAGCCTCTCTCCCAATAATGACTTTCTTGTAGAAAAAAAAAAAACTTAACACAGAAGTAAAGTTGTTCTGCCAGTTGGTTTGTTTAATTCAGCAATCACTGAGCCGCCTCATTTGATTGCAAAGGTTGATGTATAAAACTGTTCGGCTTCCCCCCGAGTGACGAAGTGTGTTGGGTGGAATTACAGATATTTTGTTTCTTATCAGAGTTGCCAGTCACAGTCGTCTGTTTTGCTGCACTGTGCTATAAATACAGGCAGTCCAATTATATTTCAGTATGACAATGTGCTGCACAGCAAACAAAGGATGGATGTATAGTGAGTTTTTTCAGCAGGTGTGTAATTGAATACATAGTAGAACATTAATTTTCCAGACTTCTCACATACTGGAGTCTTATGTTTTGCAATATTCCTACTCTGAAATATGAACTCGAGTAGTACACAATTATTCATTCTAGGCCCAAGTCCCAAAAATGGGCATTCAAACACCCAGAAATATAATAATATAAAGGTTATCTTTGTGATAAAACTGCTTAAATAATTAAGAGACCTGGAGTTAATTATGAGGTTAATAATGACACTTATTTTCATTTTTATTTAATAATTAATCAATTAAATGATTTTCAGATGGACCACCAGATCACTGAGAAGACGGGTTGACTTTAGCTAATGACATCAGAATGATTTCATGAATGAAAAAAATGTATTGACTGAATATTTCAGGATTGAAAATGAACATTTTTGGAATTTAAGTCAGTTGAAGAGCAGCAGTTTTTTGAAGCAGCACCTAGTGAGCCCCGGTTGCTTCATTCATTTCACACTCTGTGGGTTTGACATTAAAGTTCCACATTTAAAAAATATTTCCAATATTTGAGCGACCATCATCAGCTGTTCATCTCAGCTTAGCACAAATACAGTGAAACATGGACACAGGAACCTTTTAGCATCTGATACAGAAATATTCAGAAACATCAAACCCAAGCCAAGACACTGTGATGTAATTTTTTTCACCATTTGATTTTTGTATTAATTCAACACACAACATGTTGAACATAAGCAGTGCTACACTTAAAATAATTTCTGCAAATCATTACAGCTACAGTTTCAGTGATGATGTAACATATATATATCTACTGAAACCTTAATTAATTTGACTAAGTAGATAGCTGACTACTATTAGAGATACTTACTTGAGGAATTATTCAGATAATATGATGCATTACAATTGGGCTGAAACGATTCCTCAAGTAACTTGATTAGGAAAAATCCTCAAGGCTAAAAGGCTTTGAATCGAAGCAGCATTTGATCACAGAGTAGTGTTTTTCCTGAGGATTAGCTAGGTGGCGGTAATGAGCAACAAAGTTCCAACCACTGTAAAACTAAGAGGAGAAGAAGTGGCAGTTTGTCCCAGTAGAGTTGCCGTCGCACATATGCAATTGGGCAGTAGAACCACCTAAAAAAAGCACCTCACTGAACAGTCGACTGACAAAGTATTATGCACATGCTGCAGATAGGAGTTTTCTTTTCACCGAAAAATACCACATTAACGGGAAGCATACGTTAGTCAGGGATTCTGCTAGTATTTCTTAATAAGCCTTTCTTATACGATTACTCGATAGAATATTTGATAGAATACTCGATTACTACAATAATCCATAGCTGCAGCCCTACATTACACTGGGAACTGAGTTTTGAACACTTTGTTACCCCCTCTATCCACCCCAACCTCCTCCCTGTGCAGACCTAGTCGCTCTATTATGACCTCACCTGACTTCTTCTTCTGCTCCTGATAGACCAGAATTGCTACACCTGCCTGGGAGCTTTGTCACTTTTGAGCATGTTTGCTACTTTTTCATTCTTGATGAGTCCAAATAAAGTGTTTTATTACATCAAACACATGGGATCAGATCTGTGCTCGTTTGCGTCGTCGGTATCCACATCCATCAGCGCTGTCATGAAGCATTGATGTACACCTCTACCTCCCTGCCAGTGGGTTTAAAAACCACTAGAAGTCAGCAGAAACAAAATTGTCAGCTCATATTAAATTGCTCTTTAAGGTCAATTTGTGCTGTATTGAGCGACAGACTAAGCTTACTTATTTCCCCTTTGTGCATAATGCATACGAATAACTTGGTATAATATCTGAGCAAACTCTGAGGAAGGTGCATGGGAGTGTTAGAAAAGTGTTCATGCTCTCTGAGAGACAGATAAAGCTACAGTCAGACCTGACACTCCTCTTTAAGTCGGTGTGCGGAGGCAGGGAATGGGATTTGCTCTGGTGTGTGAAGAGCACGTCTGCGTCTCCTCTCCCCCCTCAGCTCCCTGTCTCCTGTGCATCAGACCTTCTTTGAAGATGGAGTCCAAATAGAAGTGTGTGCCGGCGTGTGCGTTTCACTGTGCCCAGACCTGAGATGTCTTAAGGCTTTCTGAACTATTATCTATTTGTTTATATGAATATGCATGGGATGTCATGGGATGTTTGTTTGCGTGTGCACGTTTGTGTGTGTACAGTGTATGTGTGTGTGTGTGTGTGTGTGTGAGGTTGCAGGAAGGATGGCACAAATGGAATGGGGAGCCGAGAACGCTGCTTCCCGCTGTGGCTGCTGATTGTTTCTGCTCTTTGCTGATAAACGGCAGTTCTCCCTCCTCTCTAATCCCTCATACCAAAACAACTCACACACACACACATATACACACACACAGATTTTACTGAAAGGAAAACTGAACAAACTTTTACACACAACTGCAAAAAAAGACCAATTTTCCTTTTAAACACACATACATCTACACACAGAGATATACTTAATTTTTTTTTTTCACATATGCACACAAAGACATTGCTAACACACACACACATGCATAATGCACTGAGTCAGAGGGAACAGTAAGAGCTAAGGTAATTGCAGACAGTCAATAACATGAACCAACATTCAAGAAGAAAGCAGAAGACCAAAACACTGTTTTTCTCTGAGGCTGAATTCACTTTCTGGTACAAAGTGCTTTTATGTTATAAATTAGGCACTTTAACATACTGTCTCTTTCTCTCTCTTATTGTCCTACAACCTTTCTATCTTCCTCATAAACACCACCAGCACAGAGCCACTGAAGCATTTCTTACCGTCGAGTTAAAGCGCAGGTGGCAGATGTTGCAGGAGATGATCTGTTTCTTCTTGAGGGGCTGGGGGACGCCAAACGTGTGGTTGATCACTGCCTTCTGGACAGGGTCCATCTGAGAGACAGAAACAAACCAAATTGGTTCCGTTACAGTTTATTTTCCAAAGAGTGACAAGCATCGACGCCTCAGAGGTGAGGTTATTTCCCATGAAGTAGAGATTCAGTCTTCAGTGTGACCATACATCCAGAGATATCACATCCAAACACCTCCACCAGGCTCTGCAGAGTTTAATGATGGGGAGATCATTTCAACTATCAGTGTTTTTTTCTTATCTCAGATTTAAAGGATATCTTCTATGATTTACCTAATAATATATACAATTCAGTTGATTCCAGATTCAAGACTCAAGGGATTCAGGATTTTTTTGTCGCATGCAGAATGATACAGCAGATACATCACAGGCAGTTACATTTGAGTGCTTGGAGCTCTCAGCACTTCCATCAAATTAAGTACGGGGAAGGAAAGAGGGAATATGTGCCATATATTTACATATATAGAGAGTGAAGGAAAAAAGTCAAAAAGACATGAGAGCAACCACAACAGGCACAGCACAGCAGTCCAGGACCCACACACTGGTACAGAACAGATGAAGCTAACGTGACATCACCCATTGGTTTGTGGACTTGCATCTTGAAACCAGGAGTTCATCACCGTGTTGGTCGTTTGGAGCCAGAATTGACCAAATTTGGATATGAAAGAAGAGAAGTGAGGAGGCGGGTCTGACCCTTGAACCTGAGGTCAATGTCCAATGTGTATGAGACTCAATCAAACAAGTCACACCCACAAATATTCCTCTTTTTGAAGCCTCATGTCTACTCAATGTTTTTTCAGATCAATAATAACTTTAGCTAATGACATAAGAAGACTTGGGGAGAAAAGTTTATTGGAGCCAGCATCTAGTGACTGTGGGGGGTACTGCACTTCCACATTGACCCAAGTCAGGATTTTCTAACATATCACTCTCCATATAACACGTGTGCTGGGTAGTGTGTCCAACGACCGTCTCCATCAGTCTTATCTGGATTTTTTTTTTTTGATCAGTGCATATTTATTTGGGGGAAGTTCACGCTTGTCAAAATAACATCACACAGGGTGTGACAATGCAACGATATGAAGAGAATCAGCTCTTCATGTGACAATCACAGTAAATTAATATAAACAAAAATAAAACAAAACAAAACATTAGGAGTAAAAACAAACCAGAAGGGACAAACAGTGGCAGCTGAGCAGGTTTATTCTCTAAATCTGGAACAAATGAAACTTTACAGTCTGAATTAGCATGAGGTTGCATTACCTTTTGATGAGAGGGGACTATCTCAGTCCCTCTCTGCAGTGACACTGTGTGATGCTCTGAGCTGGATGCGGCTTTTTCTGATCATCAATGGCTCCACATACACAGAGCAACGTGACCAGCGGCTGCATTTTGATTACTGATGCTCATTAAGACTCACACTGCTGAACGTCTTCTGATGCACTTCAGACTGAAGGGATAAGGTGACGAAGCAGCACCTCGGCGGAGAGGCCTACTTTATCATGCATGCTGGCTAATTATTGCACGGGCGCCGCCAGTGAGCCACCAGAAAGCATGAAAGAAATCTGACTCTAATAAGTACACAAGTAAATAAACTCCGGCTTATTGTTATGCTTTACGACAAATTACACTTTCTCTTCAATAGAACAAGGATAAAACAAACAAACAAACAAATGGTTTTAAAGGCTTTTTTGAAAAAATTGTAAAGCAAATGAATCGAGGTGGTTTGATGCATCGACAAAATGCTGCAGTGCTTGTGTGGCTGTGACTGAAAAGGTTGCTTTCACACAAAATAGGGGGCTCGCTGACCCCTATTTTGAGCGCAGAGTCTGAGATCAAAGTGTTTTCCATGCAGCTTTATTACACTACAATACTGATTGGATGCAATTAGGTGGAAAACAGAAATGCAACAACAGCACTGATACATCTACTAGCCAGGAAATAAACCAATACAAATTAAAAAAGACCATTTGGAGCCAAAAGCTTATCTTGGATCTCCGTTCCAGATGACAAATTATCTTTGTGGTAACCGGAGAAGTCACCACTTTCTACACTGAAGCTCAAATAGCCTCCTAAAAACGCTTTCGTCCTTTCTTGAGACAACACATATTCCTACGCAATCTGTCAAACCTTATTTCATCCATCGAAAATACATTTTTTTGTCTACAAACTGGAGCACAGAGCGAGAGAGGCAACTTTATCAGGGCAACTGCGACCACCTCATTATGCAAACTTTCCCATGAGTCATTTAGAAAACATAGTGTTTCAACACCATTTCACTTCTGTGCTTGATTAGACTTCTTCTAATACGTAGATGGATGTAGTGTGTGTGCTTGGCTGACATGTTCCTCATTGTTTTGTACCTAATGAGGCAGAATAACCTCAACATTTATTCCTGTTAACTAAAAATACTCGCCCACACACGTGATGAAAATCTTTATATAGGAGTCTTCTTACTAGATAATTATTGTAGGTATTTTAATCCATCCATCTTCTGTACAGCGCAGTTCATCGGGGTCGCAGTATTTTAATTTGTGTATTAATTTCTTCAACATGTATTTCTGAGGTTGGATCTTTACAATGTTGTTATACCCATGGCTTCAATGAGTGGTGCAACTGAGTAAAACACAGTAGAAGCAGCACATACTGTATATGAGCTTATATATACTGTTCGTCTTTACTGTAAACACACTGATGAATGCAATGCCAAAATCTCTGCTATTGGTTTTCCTCTCAGATTTGTGTGCACCTCAGTATTTTTGTTCTATACGAGATGAAAAGAAACATTTTTTGATCTTTGTTACTTTCCTGTGCGGCTGTTTGTTCCCTGCATGTGTTGGAAACCTTCAGAGTTTAAATTGTCTTTTACTTTGAAAGAAACGAGATGTTCTGCCGCTGTCGTATCTGCTTTCCTAAATTAACTCATGGCCACTGTGTTTAGACAATAATTAAGAGAGTGTCAGATTCACTCCTGATGCATCGTAGGCTGAAGCAATCATCAGGGTACCACTGAGCGTTTAACAATGCTTTTTAGATGTGGCTTTCACTGCAGTCGGTTTGCAATCAGTAAAGCGGGATTCGGGCTTTTGTGTTTTGCATTGCAGTGAAAATCTGAAACTAAACAGCTGTAAAAATCAAAAACCTACATCATATGTATCTACAGTGGGCCCGAGTTTCTTACTAATGACTGACTTGCCTATTGTGTTCTCAGAAATGTGATGTGCTTCATACATTATGAGTCATTGCAGCCCACTGTGGTGTGTTTCTAGGGAGCTTTTCAGACAGACTAATACAGTTTTAACTGTCTATGACAAGACTGCAGAGAGTCCCAGGCCGCCACACTATAAACAGCAGAGTGAAAGCTGAGGCTTCATTATGAGATCTGCGTTCCACAGTGACAGCTGATTTCACTGCGGCTCCCTTCAGCATGCTATCACTTATAACAATCCCCTTGGATCTTACCCCAGGCTGGCTCAGGGTCTGACCCGGTCCATTCCTCCGCTCACATGGGAGAGGGGTCTCAGCCTGGCAGCGGGGGGGAGAGTGCTGTTCTCACATTGAGCTGGACCGCCACGCTCTGTGAAGCCACGGCGGCGGCGGTGCTGACAGCTGCCCGGAGATCAAGGAGTGTCGGTGTACTGATGGCAGCGAGAGTGGCACCGTGCTTTGCTTTCTCTCCGATGCACAGGCCTGAACAACATCAGATCCCTCCTTACCAAACAAAGCTGTGCAGTGTCCAGGCGGCTACCTGCTCTGCAAGAGGGGAGTCTGTTTACTACGGATTCCTCAAGGCCAGGTGTGAGGGGGAATATAAACACACCTGACAATGAAACCTCCACGCTTGAGGTATATCTCTCCCTCAGGGCTATGCTTACCTTTGTTGCTTTATTTTGCCCTCTTCTACATGACTCAAAGCTACCTCTGGGAGCAACTTACTTCTCCCTTCACCAGCTGTAGCCTGACCATGGAAACCTAGCTCTCCCAGTCCTGCCGCCCTCTGTCCACCTCAGCAGGGCAGGCTGCACACAGCTATTTGTTTTAGGAACTGAAGAATGTGTCCATTGTCTGTCCGCAGCCATCCTGAACTGACTGCTATAAATGCCTCTTTTGTCCGAGCCCTCCGTGCTCCCCTGCCATCCGAGTGCAGACAGAACTTATCCTGCGCCGGGCGGCTGAGTCCGTGATGGGGTTTCAGTGTAGGTAGAGGGAGAGGGAGGGAGGGAGAAAGAGACACGCAGAGGGATGAGGAGAGGGTGAGGTGGGGGGAGGATGTAAGAAGGGACACCAGGGGAACCGGAGGATATTTAGTTTTGGAGACAGGTGCATTCATCTTCCCCCCTGCACACGTCTGGGACAACGTGTGCCTTATCAGGGCTACGAGAACCCGGGGCTCCCCGTTGAATGGACTTTGTGATTAATGCCACAGCTGTGCTGTCAGGCTGTGTGTTATGGAGGCTAATCATCTCCTCCCGGGACTGAAGCGACACTGATTTGATGTTATTTCCGTGGTTATCATAATTTCTGCATTCTGGTTGTGGTAGATTTCAAGTCCTACTGCGAGTTGTATTCTATTTAACAATAGATGACTGAATATCACTGCACCTCTGCAAATATGATTTCCTTTGTACGAGCCGGCTGTGTTCATCCATCTGCTGCACCTTTCTTCTACAACAGCGGTTACTTCTACAACTGCTTTTGTTTTTCTAATGAGGAAACATTATGAGCAAAAATAAACAGTTCTTTAAATACTGAAATGTATTTCCTGAGGGCTGCCGCAAATTATTTTCACACAGAGCTGGGAGGCACAGACACTGAAACATAAGCAAGCTACAGACAAAACACTGACCGCAGACCTGCCCCACTGCCTCCACCACTAATATAAATATGTGAGGGTGTTAGAGGAGCGAGTGTTTACCGTGCTGCCTTTGCTGCCTGCGTGCTCAATCCTCCACAGGGCAGTATGGGCGACCCCGTGACCCAAATCAGTGGGCGGCTGAACAAATGAATAAACTGCACTTTCCGCATAACAGGTTGGCGACCCCCTACACACATACAGCAAAACATTTATGTCTCATCCACCCCCTCACACATGTCCTCCTCCGAAGAACCAGCCAGCCAGATGTCTGTGTCCGCCCCCCTGCCCCCTTTCTCTCGTCCTTTTTTGCTTAGTTTGAAAAGGTGGACGAGGAAGACAAAGCTCTGGCATGTGCTTCATTTATGGACAATCATGTTTCCAGGACTTCAGAGGACATGTCTTCATCTTTATAATTTTTTTTGTCCCCATTTGAAAGACATGTCACCATAATGTGTATAAACAGAGTAAAGTTCCTACACCACAACACACACTTTCACCCATGCACACACACACATCCACACAGTGTAAAACTAGGATCAAAGAAAACACAAGTGCCTGCACACACACACCCCCACACACACATGAAACGACAATGAGCGTAGCGGTGGTAAGTAAAGGATCAAAGACACGAGCTTTTAATTCCAGGCACCGAGGCGAGGTAAGCATCAGAGGCAGGGAGCTCGAAAACCCAGCGGTTTGTTGCTGACGTCTGATACAAAGTAATAAGAGTCTCATCTGCGGAGATGCTGATGCTGAGGTGACAACAGCAACGCTGAGAGGTGAAACACTGCTTGAATAAAGATCATAACCTAAACCCGAGGTAAGGGCTCTGGAGGCCGCGGTCGGACAGGAGAGATAGTGATGTAGTGAGGATCGGAGCGGGGAGCATTAAGGACGCAGTTTTACGAGCCTGTATTTCTTTGTACCACTCGCTGATATAAACCCAGCCAGCGTGAGGTGGAACATCGACACAAAGATCATGAAGGATGTGGATCATAACCCTGACCCTTAACCATAGAGGCGTGACTCCTGCTGCCCCACAGCGCCAAATCATGCTAATATGTCTGTTGGGGGTTGCTTTTGAATCAATATCACTCACTGTGTGATATTTTTGCTCCGATTTTTCATTTTCATGACCCTTTTAAAGAATGTGCAAGATCAGACATTTTTTTTTCCCTCTGTGCCCAAAAACAACATCACCTTTTCATATGATTACTCTTCTGGAGGTATTTAGACACGACTCCATGCTACTGCTACTGTTCATTACAAAAAGCCTTTGGACTCACCGTATTAAAGTTAGGGAAGAGGCTAAGCGGGGAGGATCCATTGAGTCTGAAGGGCAGGAGGTGTTTGAGGTCGAGCTGAGGCTGCAGAGGCCGCCCTGGGACGGGGAGGGAAGCCAGAAGGGGGCTGCCCTGGGCTGATGTACCTGCACAGACACAATGAGAAAGGTGTTGGAAGTTAAGAAACATTAGGAAACAGCAGCATGAGGGACACTTGTGTCTCAGTGCGACTGTGGAAGTGGAGCTGCACTGATGGCTTTCAAGAGGTCAAACGCAGTGCTCAGGGGAGGCCTGACTTTGATTTATTCGATACCAGAGGCACCATTACACCTCCAGCTGACACCCAGCACACATTGTACAACTCGTGTGTGTTTGTGTGTGTGTGAATGGGACGATACAGTCTTTTTGTATGCACACAGTACGAGGTGTGCATGTGTGTTGGAGGGGGATGGGCAGCTGTTTTTTTTTACAGGAGACTTAATACCCAACCATCACCCCAATTGCCCAGGCTTATCCCCCAAGGACACACACCTGGCCCTCATGTACATACACACACGTACACATAAACACATCATTTAATTACTGATTTATTGGCTAAGGTAAGGTGGCTGCATGAGGGGAAGATGGGAGATATCGGATTTCAAATAGACCAGGGATGAAGAGATTTCTAATTTTCCGCCTGGCTGCATTTCAGTGGACCGGTGCGCTCAGCGGTGTGCAGGCACTTATCCCAGCAGCAGGATCAATCATCGGTGTCAGCCGTGGGTCACCGTGGCCACCCCAAAGTATGGCTACTGTGTGAGCTCTTGCACAATACACACACATACGCACACATGTTGTGAGGCGGTTACACAGCAAAAAAAAAAAAGGCAATCACTGATCTTCTTAGAAATACAAAAGCTGGGCTTTAAAAAAACAATCTTTGCAACAGTGAGTATCAGAAATGTTCCTGTGCACCTGAAATCAACCAGAGACAAAAGACTAGAAATGTAGACACTGAGCTGTTCAATGCAACAGTGAAGATTTTGTTAAACCCTGGGGTATGACTGTGTTTTAAAACATTCATGACTTTATCCTTGATTATTTCTTTAATTACCAAACTACAAAAGCACATCCCTTTAATAAGGTAACATAAAAATTGTTCTGATAGTTAACAGAAGCCAGTATTCATTTTTAAGCATGCAAACTGAACAACAAAATGTGCCTGATTATAAAAAATACACTGCTTAATACTCTGCCTTAGAATATAATTCCTAGAAAGATGCATCTGGATGAAGTTATTCCACATCCAGTTCACCAAGGACTGCTCAAACACGACTAGAAAGTCACCTCACCCAACAAAACAACAGAACCTGTCAACATGAAGCGCAGCAGTTACTCTGCAAAACGTTGTTTTTTGTTCGTTGTGGCATCTTTGTAATAGTTCCCACCCCCCAAAAAAATAAAAAAGCTGTCAAGGTTGCGGTATGACGATGATACTGCTGCATGGCCTGTGTGAAGTGTAGAACAGAGTGATAGATGAGGAATCTGTCAGTAGTCTGGCCCGTGAGCTTTCTGCGGCTTGGCAGGATTGGCAGCCGTGACGCAGGGTGTGTGTGTGCGGTTGGTGGGTGGGGGCTGGAAAAAAAAAATAAAACACACACACACACACAAAAAAAAAACCCAAACACTGAAGCTCTGAGCATATGCTCCTCAGCGCTGGGCTCGGGCCTTCCTTTGCCATGTGTGGGCTCTCCTCTGCTGTCTGTCTGACACCCAGAGAGCGGCAGCACAGGACGGACGCAGCCTACAGACACGTGGGTAGCAGCCGGCAGGGGATCGCTCCCACACACAACATGCACATTCACACAAAAAACAAGGAGAAGCTGAGTCTTCTCTTGGCAGGGCTATCAGAGGAAAAAGCTGGGCTTGCAGGGAGGACAGTTATCAGCTGATAGTGCTTCCCCACCTCTCTGTGACTCCCTAGGCAGCTTATTAAATCAAGGGCTGGCTGTTTGCCTCTTTGGATGATAACACTGCAACGGAGGCTCAGCCTGAATCCAGGCATGTACGACAGCGAGCGACGGCGTGTGTGTGTGTGTGTGTGTGTGTGTGTGTGTGCTCGGCTTGCATGTACGAGCAGACGAATATCACACACACAAACGCATACAAACAAAACTGCCTACGCACCTCTGAAAACAAATAGCTCCCGGGGCGAGGGGGAAGTCAATATAAACACAGTCTCTCACACACACACACACACACACACACTAAATCAAATAAGGTATAATTTTGCGCTTGGCACATATTGTGTATGATTCTTGTAGGAAGACACTTTAAAGCAATTTCAAGCACATTTCCTGAGTCGTTGTGCGCGAGTGAAAGGAAAGGGATTAATTCATCCAGCCTGCTCCTTCCTCTGACCTCTTCCTATCACTCTGCATCATTTTCCGCTGCTTTAATGTGCTGCGTGTTTGCATGTATGTGTTTGCATGCGACTGCTGTTATGTGCACATATGCTCCTCCGGTCCAGAGTTATGTCTGCATCAAGGCTTGGATTTATTTCTGCCTCACTTGCGGCCCAGAGTCCAGACAACCACTGGCAGTTGAGTCAAGGCCTGAAACCAAATGTCCAGCCTCTTACTCTCTCTCCCAGATGACTTTGCTAACGGATCTGACTGTCTCTGCCAGTCCTTCCTCGGGCAGGCAGGCAGGCAGGCAGGCCGTCCTCCTCCTCCTCCAACCATCACAACAACGCATTCCTCCCTCTCATGACTCACTGGGCTTGGTTACACAACAGCCACCGTCACATCGCATCTACATCGGATGTGTGCATGTTTGTGTGGCGCATCCGAGCCGTGGAATTCAAACATTGATTTTTCAATTATTTTCTACAAGCTCATGTGAGAAAATAATGGATTCCAATGTACACAAGCAAACATCCCGAGCCATCCCTGCTCATTCCTCTTCCGCTATCACAGAATTAACCGTTCAACCCTTAAGTCCTTCTACTGTAATTCTCCTGCCATCACTCCAGTGCTCCCTTAGGTTTCTGACAAATTGCCTTTTCTCACATCTAAATACCCCCACTCTGCCCCCGTGCTCTGCATATTCCTGCTGCTGAGCTTCGCAGGGAGGAGGAAGAGGAGAGGGTCGGGGAGAAGAGAAAACTGCCTTTCTATTTGTGGCCCAGTGTAATTACGTGGGATAGTTGCTGGCACAGCAGGGTCTTAGGGGTTGCTGAGTGGATCTCCACCTTCTTTTCCTCCTGTCTGTTGTTGTTGAGCCTCTCAAAGACGGCCTGTGATTTCACTCTGGATGAACTTCCTTAAAACAGGTGCCATCTCCGTGCAAGATATGATTGATAGACCTCTCCACAATCTGATGAGATAAATGCACCATTTGTTCATTGTCAATCTCACAGAGCTGTGCTGCCAACATTCAATCTGGCTCTGCTGGGTTTTTTTTTTTTGCTCTCATTCTAACTAAACTCAAGCCTGGAAAAAAACTCTCTTTGTCCTCGTTCTCAGCCCACAGAGAAAAACTCAAGGACACTGTACACTGTACTGCCGTGGACCCCCAAGGACCATCATGACTTTGGCTATACTGTTCGTATAAAGACACAAAACACTTGCTTGGTGAAGTAAAACGATCAGATCCTGCTGCTAAGTCCTGTAACAACCACAACAAGGAAACATGGTGATATCCTCTTTTATGAGAATACACTAGAGGAGCCTTTGTCTGTAGTTTTGAGGTTTTTCTTTGTAGAGACAATTCATTGTGAGATCACCGAGGGAGGAGCTTTTTCCTTCTATGATTTCCCCCCTATGATTTCTGCTGAATTTAAGGGCATTATGCACCACATCTCTGATGCTCAGCTGTGCCTTCCTGCTGAGTAACAGTCAGACTGTTGGTTAGACCTTAATCATCAGGCCTCTGATCTGATCATCCAGCTGTGATAATGAATATCTCGACATCTAAACTTAAATGAACTGGAATTTCTGGAAGGGAAGTTATTGACCGGTGAAACGATAAGTGCAGGCACGATGCGAGCAGCAGACTCCTCGCCATGTGGACGGTTCTTTTATCGGTTGCCAAATAAACATAATAACCTCTCTTTTGATGATGTTTAGCACAGTCCTCATGATCGCAGCCTTCATGTAGCAAATATGTACACAGTCGAGCCCTGACACGCACACTCTAACACGATGCTGCTCATTGTGCATCTGCCACACAGTTGCCACACTGTTT
>OOFC01016770.1:0-18603 GCA_900323345.1 Pseudochromis fuscus
GAGGCCCTCTTCAGCGCCGTGATGAACCCGAGCAAGGCGGCCAGACAGCCTTCATCTCTGCCCATGAGGATGAGGAAGCTGCCGGACTCCTTCTTCAGACAGCCTGATCCCCGGGGCCACTCCAGACAAGTACTGCCCACCACTGACTGATTTCACCACGCTGCATCTCAGAATCACTCATGTGTCCACATATTAATGACTACCTTCAGTAATCCAAGCTATATACTGACCAGAGCAATACAACTGCAAACACCTGTTGTGTGTGAGGAGTTAGTGGTGCAGCCAAGATTGCAACTATAGAAACATGCAGATTAAATATTATTTTGTCCATTTGTGTACTTGAGTTGTACAAAATATCAGAGTCCTGAAAAAATAATCTTACAAAATTACGACTTAAACAAACAATTACTTTTATTGTTGATCAACCTGCACATTTTTAAAAAATTTATTTATTTAGATCAAAAAATGTCAGAATTTAGCCAGTGAAGTAATAGTTTCCAGTGATGTCCAAAAACCCAAAGATATTCAGTTTAATATCATGTATGGCAATGAAAAGCATCAGATCCTCATATCTAGGAAGCTACAACCAGAGAAATCAATGAAATTGTTATTTATTATTAAGCAAACATCCAGATTGATTTGCTTTTGATTGACAAACTGGCTCACTGTTACCTGCACACACAACACAGATTCACAGAATGCTTACTGCTTCCACTGTGTCAGATATTGCGTTTTTCAGCTTTTCTCTATTTAGAATTAATTGATAAACTTTATTTTGGATTCTTCATTGAACCAAACTAGATGTTTGTGATTCAGGTGTAGAATAAAACACTCATTTGCTAATAATCAAGAGAATAAAATAAAAATGTGTATTCTTATACACTCTTTTTTTACACGTTAGACTTTTTACAGTTCTTATACACTTTAAAAAAACAAGTTGTTTTGTTGTAATGTGTAGTAGATATTTTGTCCAACTATATGTACTCAGCCCTGCTCAAATATCTCACCAGCACTCCATCTGTCTGTTACAAAGCCTGTCACATCACTTTAGTTTTACATTAAATGATCATTTATTGCACAAGCATCAAACTGTCTCTTTGGTTTGTAGTTGTGGCTCAAACATTACAACTTAATTGAGTTAGCTGTAGAACTGCTCCCTGATGTTAAACAAACCTTTCAGGAAGCCATTCAAATGTATTAGTTGGTTTAATATAACTGGCAGTGGTAATTATCATAAAATCATCTGGGTGTGAGAATGACTGGTTTCGTTGCTCTACCTCCTAGTGTTTGTCTTTTTTGTCATGCCAGTTTATGTTTCTGATTGTGGATTCGTGGCAGAGTTGTTAACCCTGCTTGTTTCTCGTCAGGCCAGTTCGGATGGAGGTGTGTGCGGCTCCCTCACTCCTCATCACGTCCGCGCCCATTCCTCCCCTGCCTCCCTCCCAGTCAACTCTCTCTCCACTCAAGCAGCAGATGTAGCAGCGACTCCGATCATACCTGATGACGTGCCACTCCCCCACGGTTGGGAAATGGCCAAAACGCCTACTGGCCAACGTTACTTCCTCAAGTAAGGCCTTCCTTCAGTTTACCGGTGTGCTTGATCTTTTGCTCTGCAGCTTACTTAAATGAATCAAACTACAACTACAACTAGTGTGGTTTCACCTTCCTGAGAGCACATGGCCTGACAGCTCACAGTCCTGTCAGAGGTCACTGTAGTTAACAGCAGCACAAGCAGTAGTGGCATTTGTCTGTGTGAGTGTGGATGTATGTGTACATCTGGTAGTACAGGTAAAGCAGGTCCGAGGCAAAACCTTATCCGTCAGGTTACAGTGGTTTAACAGATACAGATACGTTTAGACTTGTTGTGTGTTTTCAGTCACCTGGATAAGACAACCACTTGGCACGACCCCCGTCTTTCGCAGCTTCAGTCGGCTGCAGCTCAGCATCCTATCGCTGGGACTCCAGTTCATGCCCACTCCCTCAGCAACCCAGCTCCTACTACGCAACCACAAAACATCAATCCAGAGACAGGTATCACACAACTCTTTTTAATTTTTTCCCCCTGCCCCATCTCACTGTCCAGTTTCTTTTTAAAGCACAGACGCTCATAGTTCAACTTCATCTCCAGTGGATCAGGGTTTGCTGCGTGTGATTTCTTCGGGATTTCCTTTGGTGTCTACATCCGTGGCTCTTGTGGCTTTGGTGGGAATTATCACATTCACTGATTAAAGCCTAACCTAACCTCTAATGGCGTCACACTGGTGACGGTTTGATGGGACTCTCAGGTTTCTACTGAAAGAATTCACTGCTTTTCAACATGGATGCAGGTTTTCTAGTTTGTTGCACCAGTTTTTATGTTTGAATAAATCCAATTTTTAAAGGGTCAGTTCTGTCAAATTACAAATATTTTAAAATTATTAATTATCTTGTTTAGGTTCTTTCTGTATTAACAGTAGGTTCACAATTTTTCAGGTCTGTCTTTATGCTCAAACAGTTTTTGCCTTCTATAATCACTCCCCCTGTTCATTCTGGACATTGGACATCACAAACTACATGAAGTTTCAGCCATGGAAAGAAACAAACCAAGATGACTCCAAAGTGTGTGTTTAAACACAAAGTTTCCTTTTTGGGTCACTATCACAAATGCTTGAGCTCAACAAAGAAACATGATGCAGAGAAAAAACACGAAGATGAAATATTCAGGATGAACAGACTGAACCATTCCAGCAGCATTAACTTATATTGGACCTTTGACTGTTGTTTTAAGGCTCACATGACTGCTGTTATGCAAAAAGGTACTGGTTATTGTTACAAAGAAAGTTATTACAAGTTCCCCCCAAATTTATGGAGCTTTATAGTGATTATTTTTTTATTTTCTGCGACTTTACAGGATTTGATTAGAATCACATCCCCCCCATATTTTCTATGCTCAGCTCCAAATGCACATTAGACATTAGAAACTACCTGGTGGACATGATGACAGCATTTAACTGCTAAAAAGCCAGGAAGAATGATGCAAATCTGCTGTGACAACTTTATATTTGATGTCAGCTTTTGTCACAGGTAATACAGCGAAGAAATAATCACGATGAAAACTTTTCTAAATGCGTTCTATGGATTTTACAGAACAATGGGAGCAGTGTTGTTGTGAAGAAGTGTTACTGTTAAATTTTTACATTGTAATTTGACTGAACAGACCCTTTAAGAATAAAACAATATAAACCAGCAATAGTATTTTACATCCACTGCATTCAAGTAATGTGCACATAGATTGGTACAGTTTTACTCCAGAGGAAATACTGTAACTATTTGCCCACTAACCTTCACCTCTATTCAGAAAATCTTTACAATCTAGAAGCTACACAAACATTAACGGACATGGGCCTCATTCTACTTTTTTCTTTTAAACACTCCATGCGCTCCATCTACCATTTGCCTTCTCACTGTGTACTTTCACTGCTGTTCAGGTCCACTGCCTGAAGGCTGGGAGCAGGCTGTGACTGCAGATGGAGAGGTGTACTACATCGATCACATAAATAAGACCACCACATGGGTCGACCCGAGTCTAGGTAGCACACTATCAGATTTGTGTCTCCTGAATTGACAATTCTTGTTTGTCAAAGAGAAACTTTTTGTTCCATTGTCCACCATCACAAGTTGCTGTTTGGCAACAACAAAAAAAAAGAAAGATCGCAAAGTTTTGACAAGTTTTTCCTCATATGCAATTGCTGACATGTTTAATTTCTTGAATGTATTTACTAAATGGTCAAAATGGTATTTTTCTATCATCTTGTGTTCCAGCCCAGAAGATGAACCCAGGCATCCTTGGCTTGGCAATGCAGCAAAGGCAGGAAAAGGAAAGGCTCAGATGCAAGCAAGGCCTCCCTCCGCAAATCACACCACAGGTCAGAGGTCAAATAGTACAGTACTTTGAAGTGTTGCCCAGAAACTGTAACATTTTATTTTAAAATCACTTTAATACTGTTCACTGCTGCAGAATTGATCTTTCCTGTGTAATCTGGTTGTATTATGCTGTATGTTCAGTTCAGAATATGATCATAATACAATTTGGAATGGAGTTGAGTTTCACATGAACATGCAGGTGTGTGTGTCTGTGTTGAAGGAGGCAGGAGGAAGGAACCAGATGCCTGGGGGGATGGACCATGACAGGAGCGCACAGACACTTGTCCCATCTCTGGATGTGAGGATCAGAGCATCAAACCATGAACCTACACTAAATGGGTGAGTGTTGACCGTGAACCAAGAGTCGTAGCCTTTAAGTGGCAAAGGTAGAAAAAGCGCTCAGAATCTAATAAGTCTAAAAGTAAGTTAAAGAATTGCAACTTTAAAAAGATTACCCAAGTAATTCAATTTTTTTTACCTCTATTATAAGTATTATGTGCTCAGGTTTTGAAGTAACTGGCCCTAAACATCTGCTGTCATCAGACACTGGGGATAAATGGAATTTCAAAGCTCTGAAAACTTTCTTCCCAGAAACAATGTTTTTGTAAAGTCTACCAAGTATTCGGTCAAATGTCTTGATAAATAATAATTTTTTGTTAGAAAGTAGTTAAACTGTACAATCACAGAAAGTGATATTACATCTGTAAGTATTAGAAAGTGTACAGTCAGTCCAGAGTCTTTTCAATAGATGCTGTTGAGATGTAAACAAATGTGTTTTCTTGTGCAGCGCTCACTCTCGCAACGAGAGCACCGACAGTGGTCTGAGCGTCAGCAGCCTCCCCCGCACGTCAGACCACATGTTGAGCTCTGTGGATCACATGGACACTGGTAATTTACACAAACACACAAAGTCAGGAGAGAGATGTGGGGTTTCTGTGATGGAAGAATCAGGCTTTTATTAAACATCTGTTAAAACTCTGCTATAAATACATATTGTTTTAGCTAAACCTAAGCAATTATGCACAAAGCCACATGATTTGATATAATCATCCAGACTGTTTATTTTGTGAGCTTCATCGTAATGTGATATTGCCATTATAGTGACTTATTTAGTTGTAATGCCTTAAATTATTTACAGTAGCAGTGTGCTTTAGAAATTGGTTGTGACCTCCAGCTTGCTGTAATTACCCATAACCTGTAGGTAAACAAGTGATTCCCCACAGCGGTAACCTTCCCAAAGACAATCCAGAGTAATTTGTGTCCAGTTATTTGGAGTAAAGTGATGTGTAAAAGGACTGGGAGCTCCTTTTGCAACACATTTCTCAGCTTCAAACTTGCATTACAGTGCACACATTTCGCTCAAACAGAAGTGGCAGATGGAAAGTATGAATTGTGCTTTCTTTTTACATATATATTTAGAATATATTTGGATTTTTATTATTTGTGCATTAATTTCTATAATAAAATGATGTATACTTACAGTCCAGGTCCAAGTTCAGATGTAATAAAGATACAGTCCCTTAATATGAGAGACAAAAGTTCAGTTAGCTCTGAAAAGTGTGTCAAAACTTGAAACATTTGTGTGTGGAAAGTAATATATTTCTGACTCTTTCAGGTGACTCTGGTGAGCCCCCCTCGATGACTTTGCAGGAGTCGATGCCTGTGCTGCCAATGTCTGAGGGCGAGGAGTTAATGCCCTGTATCCCCGAGGGTCTGAGTACAGACCTTCTGATGGACATGGAGACTGTTCTCTCTGGGTCGCATATGGACAGAGACAGTCTGCTCACCTGGCTATAGACACTCCAGCCACTCATCAGATTTGGTTTGATGTCAAGTCTCCATAACATGACTGAGAATTCAGGAGGATTTTTTTTTTTTTTTTTGCTTCAAAAGTGGTACAGAACAACATCACTGAGAGAATATGCTACTGTTGTGTGATGGACACCTAACACTACTCACAACCTGAGGAATGACAAAACTTGACTCTCACAGAAGGTGGTAAGCTGCTGGTATTTTCCTCTTTTCTCTGGGCCTGATTATGTAGAAGTGCACGACAGAGCATCCCCATTTTTCATAACAAGATTTTTATTGTCCCCTCTTGTGTATGCAGTTAAAACCACATTAAAAATCAGACCTATGCTATGAAAAAGCTGATCCTAGCAGTTACGTCAACACAAAACAATGTGTAAAAGCCACATAAATGTGGCACAGGTCATATATAATATCAACTACAAAGTTCAATATAGTACTTTCCCTTTGTTATGACATACAGCATGTGGGATAAAAGAACAACATCGAGTGCTGGTAACTTAGCAGCCGGTAACCCAAAAAAACAAGCGATCAATCAAAGAATTTATCTGGATCAACACTACATTGAATCACCATACAACCAACAAATTCATTACAGCTCCTACTACAACTGCTACACAGAAACATCAAGGGAGAGAGGACGCACCCTTGTGGTGAGCAAGTAGAGAATGAAACACTAAAATGAAGCCCATTCCCTCCACAACTTTATAATCAGTATTTTGACTATTAGAAGAGAATTACTGAGTCTTGGGCTTCACATTTAGAAGAACAAAGGTCATAGAGTAGTGTCACTACACAGGACAATGAAAACTTAACTATGAGCACTGAAACTACAATCCAGTCTGTTTTTAGGACTTCTTTACAGAACGGAGGAACTGCAACTTACAGAGGATGTCTACAATGAATGGTCGGTATAATGCAGGATTTCCCTCAAACTCATCTGGTCTTTTGATTAATTTAGTTGGTTTATAATGTGTTTTTAGAAAATCAGCCCAAATCTTTCCTAAAAATGATGCAGCAACAAAGTCATAGTAGCACTGTTTCTGTTGTTTATTCCAATTTGGATTTTGTCCACACCAGCAGAAATTATATAAACTTCACAGAGGTCGTATTTAGTGGAGGTTTGTTATATGTGATTGCATCAGATACCTAAGATATTACTATATCCACCCCATGTTGGAGAAATTAGGCCAATTTGTTGCCACCAGGGTCTGACCATGAAACATCAACAAATAATATTCAGTACCTCAGCCTGCAACTCCTTCAACTTCTAATTGTTTTATTCAGTTTCCACCATAGTCCCACTATTGGCTTGATACATTCCTAATTTGAATTCATATCTGTTCATTCAGTTGGTTTTGGTTTTGCTTTCACCCCACAGAAAGATATGCAACTTTTGGCCCCTCAACTTCAAATCATGTACAGCAACCAGTTTTTGATACATGCGGTAGATGCACTTTTTTATCTATTGCTTTCAATCAATGTTCAGACAAAATCAGTTGTCTTAAAACTTCAAATATGAATATTTTTAGTCTTGCATTATCATGGTTTTGCAATGTAATCCATCCAATGCATCCATTTGAGGCTGTAGTTGATTTACATTTTAATGTCAAGTTACAGATAAATCATACAAATACCATTTATACAAATGTACCTCAACACATGAACTAATTATTTTGAAATAAAAAGTGAAAGAGGAATATAAATTGCCATAAATTCAATGTGATATTTCAAACAACTCGCACTATACTTGCATCTTTTCGATATATTAATAATTCATGAATAAAGTCATAGAAATTAATTGTTTACCAAAAGTGTCAACATCCTACCAGTAGATTTTTGTATTATAAGGACATTTATTCATCAGATGCATTGAACAGTAGGTTAAAAAAATACATTTCTAAAGCCCTCCCTCAAAATGAATTATGGTCGGTGCTAATAAGATATTAGATTTCTACCATTCTGTAGACTTATAATTTCCTCTGTCTGCGGCTCAAGTTTTCCACTCTTTAAAAGATGTTTTGTAAGTGGGAAGGAGGAAAATATTGCGCTTTTTTAAAAATGGACTTCAGGCCCGTTCAGAGAGGCACAGCATGAGTCAAATACCTTGTTGTGACTCCTCAGAAAAGCATCAAACTAATTGTGGATGCTGTGTTTTATTCTAACTGCAAATGGTTTCTGGTTGCAACACAGGAGGCAGACGTCAATATGGGGAGCTCTTTAAATCTCCCAGTTTAGTTAAACTATATATTAAGTATGTAATCTGTTTTTATCTGCTGGGTTGTTTCTGCAGTGTGTGTTTATCTGAATTTGAAGCTGTTAATTATTGGTGAAAGCATTTCTTCTAACCAGCTTCTTTGTTATATATAAACAGTATACAGAGACACTTCATTTACAACAACCCCAAACACAGAGCCAGGTCACTTTTATTATAATCTTTCCTAAATTAAAGTACCAAACAACTTATCGAGCAACTTACTGTTCATACACACAATGCAACACACTACCTAGCCTATTATTTATCTTAGCATGCATGACACTTGCTATGTATGTTACATTTAATGATGTTTATTATCATATTTACAGAGAGTTTGGAGGCAATCAGACTTGTTTTGTACCTTTTTATGCATGTGATTTATATAAATTTTCATTGTAATCATTTTAAAGGAGTTTCTGTTTAATAAACTTTGAAATACACCTAAATAGATTGTTTCCTGTCATCATTATTTTATGTATAGTTTATGGTAAGGTTGTGTCAGAAGAACTTTATGAAAACCGACAGAGAAACTCAAGATGATGGTAGCTGTAAAATTATACATTACAAACTAAGAAATGTTGTTTTAACCCAGAACTGGGTCAGTGTTGGACTATTGCTACGTTAATTTAACCTATTAAGGCTGTTTTAACCAACAATTTATAGTTTTTATCCAGTATTTTCTAGTTTTTACCCAGTATTAAATTTTTGCGATTTTTATTCAAATTTTGTTGATTTATGCAGAATTTTGTCATTTTTAACCAAGTGTTTAAATGTTTACACCCAACAGTGAGTAGTTTGTACTCGCATTGTGTGTGTCTCCCCCCCCAAAAAAAACAACAAAAAACAAAAAAACAAAACAAAACAAGCTTAATTCATCTTGAACGACAGAACATGGTGCGGACTGGACAGGACTTAAGTTAAATGAGTCATGTTTACAGAATACTTATTTGAAAACTTTTTTCTTTTTTAAAATATGTACATTATTGATTTAATGATGCTGTTCACAACAAGGCTTTTGATCAGTCGATTATCTTTGTCAACAGGATTCTTCATGCACTGTCAATACTGGTTTCTAGAGAGTCCCCATTTTACATTATTTTGTTATATTTTTGTTAACATGGTGTTCAGGTGTTTTGGATGTATCAATAGGACCTCTCTCAGTATATCCATGCGTTATCTTCAGGACAGAGAGTTTAAAAATGTTTAATATGGATCAGAAATTGTTTGCTGTCTTGGATAACGTAATCCATTTTATTATTGTACTTACTTTTGTTTTAAAGGAGATTAAAGAATAGATCAGATCACCCTAATACAGATACAAACTAAATATTACACTACTAACTCAACAGGTACAATGGTCAGCATGAACTCACTTTAATTGTGTTTGTTTGAAGAGCACAATAAAACAATACAAACATAACTTTTATTTTCAGTTTACTAAATGCCACACAAATATTAATTATTCATATATTACAGATACACTGTAGATATTTTAAATATGTGTTTTAAAGGATACAAAGTAATGTAATTGCTTATTCTGATGACTTTACCTCTGAACAACTGGACCCAGAAAATGAAAATATGTTCTTTAATTTGGAAAATTCTACAGTTTTATATTCCATTTTGTATGATCTGAGTACACTCAGAATATTACATTTTTCTATGAACAACTCATTGATGGAAAATGATCGGAACCTTTGAGGGGACACAGGATGAAAACCTACAGGTACTTTACATGAGGGAAATGCGACCAGTCATTTTTTAAAGGTTTGGAAGTTTTGCTGACACAACACAGGGGGAGGAGTTTTAACAGAGGAAATACCATTCATACACTAAACCCATTCAAAGATTCAAATGACTCACAGTGTCTAGGCATCTGTGACTGCAGTCTCCAGCAAAGCCTTTCTGTGAGTATTTTACTTTATTTGACAACTTGAATTATATTAGAAAACATATAAAGAAACCTGTTTAATTTCCACCTTTTGTCAGACTGTTGTTACAATAATTTTATTAATATCCTTTTATGAATATTAGTGTTAGAGCTATTTGTAATACTTTAAACTCTGTCTTTATTTTTATTGAACATGTGGTTTGGAGGATACAGCGACGTGCATAGTAATGTAATATTAATAATTAATTATACACATGTCGGTTTGTAGCGTAAACGAGTTTTTTAAATACATAAATTGTGTTCTAGTGTGGTCTTTGCTGGTTTCTGGTATAACTGAGTATGATCTGACACAATAAATAGAGGTGACAGTGTGTTTTCTGGATATAAAGAAGAGAATAACACCGATTTTATGCATCTTCATTATTTATTCTAGCTAAACGTGGGCACTGGTTTTGTTCTGTGTGAGTTTCGGGTTCCTGCAGGGGAACTCAGAGAGACTGAGGGACTTACCTGTGGGGTTTCTGAACCATTTATTCATATTTTCTGTTCCATTTTCGCTTATGGTACCCGGATGTAGATAGAAGAGGTGTGACGAGAAGCTTCGGGACTTTCCACTGAATTGCGACAGGACAGGGTGAGTGTGTGAGACAGTAGGAAAGGACTTGTCATGGTGGTATTAGGCATTGTCTGGTGTTGTACGTCATTCTGACCACTGGGTTTTGCTTTTCTTTCTCCTGTGTTGCTGTACAGATTGACGAAACTTCCAATTGCAGGGATTAGCATGAGTAAACGTTAGTGTTAGCGAGCTAAGGGCCGTTGGTGTCATTTTCTAATCCGATGATGCGTTAAAATGTTACATCATTTGGCACTCGGAAGGTGAACTGTGCGTTTTAGAGCGACCGTAGCAATACTTTTTTTTTTTTTAATTTAACCCGGTTCAACATTTAACACGACACATTGATATTTATGCTAGCTGAACCAAAACACAAGCCGAGCTAAACCCGGAAGTGTCTACCAGCAGTGTAGCTAGCTGTGGGTTTAGGAAAGTACCAGCCGCAAATGATATGTCACTCAAGTCAAATTATAACAAGTATTGCCTGTTTTTTCCCAATAAAGTCTCTATTTGAATGCATAAGTGACCATTTGTACCACCTCCAGTTCAGTGTCAGCTGGTTAAAGGGGAATTCCGCACATCAATGTGACTAGGAGTAAGCTGCCACTTAACCTTGGAAATGACTAGTTTAGTAATCTGTTTCAGAAAATAACCCTGTTGGTATTATGTCATTACAAACGGTGTAATGAAGTTTTAAAGACCTTTACCTGACAAGAGAGTCAGGCAAAATAATCACATTTATTGCATCTGTCTAAATATTTTGGTTTTGGACTGCTGGTCAATATAAAACTATCAATTTTAAGATGCCACTTTTAATTCACACAATTCAATCTGTTTATGTATGGTATCTCTTTATTTATTCGTGTCTCATTTTTTCTTACAGGTTCTGCTGACATAAAACTAAGGAGGGACTTTATTTGTAGAAGAATTAAATTTTTTTTGTTGGGTTTTTACTATTCAAGTATGGAGGCTTAAACACCCAAAAAAGAGATGTCCCAAATGGGGGAAGGGGTTTGAGAGCACAAATTCATTGGTCTGTGTGTGTGAGGGAGTGTCTGAGGTGTTTAACATACAATGTTTGTTCACATAATCACTTACCATATGTTTAAGTTTAAAAGGTTTGATTATGTGTTAGGCATGTCTTTGCTAAATGTAGAAGATAAAGTGTATACTGATCCTGGGTGATCTGGCAGTAGTGTGATGTCAGAAGAATGGTTTTATGGATGTATTTTATCAACAGTATGTAAAATAAGTCATCCTTTTTAACTGCACAGTGTTTCGTTTGACGTACATCCCTCCTAGACAGGTTTCTGCAGGTAAATGTTCAGAGGTACTACTTTCTGGTAGGTACAGGTCATATAGACAGAATGGATAAAGTCTATATGAATGGGATGTTTTGCTGTGTGGTGATTGATGCTGGACTGGTGCTTTTGTTTCTCCTGCACAGGAGCTCTTGAGTTTTACTCATATGCAAGCCTCACTTTTTTTTTTCACTGTCTTGATCTGCGTTAACCCCCCCTCCTCTGTTGTTTCCTTCTGATTACTGTCCATTTTCGTATGGCTGAGTGTGTCTGTGAGAGAGAATGAGACCTTGTGTTTTCTCAAACCCCTACTCCCTTTGAAGGACATCTCTTTTTCCCTTAATAACTGCACTTAAATACAAAAATGGACACTCTTGTTCAACTCAAAAACAGCCAGTTTTTGATGGGACTATGTCGCAATGGGCCTCCGCCTGACCTGCAATATGATAATTCCTCAGGTACCAATCTTTTATTTTTTCCAGATTCATAATATATGATAAGATTTATTGGTGTGTTTTATCATCTAATTTCAAATGTGCTAACATGATGTTGTTTTTACTTCCCAGAGCTCTACCGCATCTCTACTTTTGCTCGTTTCCCAGCTTCGGTAGTCACAGAGCGAAGCCTGGCGAGGGCAGGTTGGTTCTACACTGGCGTGGGCGACCGTGTGCAGTGTTTCAGGTGTAATGTGACGGCGGAGGGCTGGCAGGCTGGGGACTGTCCAACAGAGAAACACAGACAGCTCTCTCCTTCCTGCTCCTTCATCCAGAGCCTCCCATCTACTGCCAACCTGCTCTCCTCCTCTCACTCTGCCTTCTCCCCACTTCGCATTGCCCCAGCTTTACCAGTAAGATCAAATGAAGTTTCTTACAAAATAAATATCTCTTTTAGAAGGAAAAGTTTTGTATATTTTAGAAAATGATAGCTGAATGTTATTTAATCATTTAATTTGGGTTTGAGGACATAATCTCTGTTGTACTTTGGTGTGAAGTTAGCTCTGAGTAGCATTAAGGTATCTGGGTAAAATTCTAATATTTGGCTTCTATTTGCTCCAGCTGTCTGGTCCAGGCCCTGCTGCTCCAAACCCATCAGTAAGCCAAGGTGAAGAGCCAGTGGGCTACCTGAACATGGCCTTCTCTGCTCCGCCGCCCTCCAGTCCACTGAGTTCTCGTGGTGTAGAGGACATGTCCCACCAGAGACCGACATGCCACAACCCCAGCATGCGCAGAGAGCAGGACCGACTGGACTCCTTCCAATCCTGGACACTTTCCATCATCACCCCTGCAGAGCTCGCCAAAGCAGGCTTCTACTACCTGGGCCAGGGAGACAGGGTGGCCTGCTTCAGCTGCGGAGGACAGGTGTGTGTGTTTGCAGGGACATGTGCATAGCTGCTCCCAGGAAGCAAACACCTTATGAGAGTTTCCATGTATTAGTGCATCAGTGACATCAGACTGAATGTTTGTGGTGTTATTTTCAGCTGAGTAACTGGGAACCAGGTGACAGAGCCGTATCCGAACACCAGAGGCATTATCCAAACTGTCGTTTTGTCCGGGGGGACAGAGCTGACAACGTGTCATTGGCTGGTGCTGCAGCAACAGCATCTTTAGCGGTTACTTCCCAGCTGTCTGCAGGGGCCTCGGCCCTCAGTAACGTGTCCAACCCTGCCATGCAGCAGAGTGAAGAGAGGCTGCTCACCTTTGTCAACTGGCCGTCTCGTATCCCTGTCCGACCTGACCAGCTGGCTAAAGCCGGCTTCTACTATGTAGGTGCGTACTGTCGAAGAGTCACACTTGGTCCGTGGCATTGACTTTCATTGATAAGTACAAATAAAAACCAATATTACTCCATCACTGCACACTATCAATTGTGTTGTGATTGTATGTTAGTGTTGTAGCTTGTTGTGCTCTCCTCATGTGGACAAAAAAACAATTCAAGCCAGTTTACTGAGATTTAAACTTATTAAAATAAATACAGTTTTAATTTTATTAAAACTGTGATATGTTTATCTATATTTATTAATTAAGAAGGGCCCATACATGTTAAACATTGGCTTTGTATGCTTCTTCAGACCAAAACTAACTCAACGCTAAAACATAAACTATAGCCCCAAAAGTCTCCATTTAGTTTTGTTTATTATAGCAAATATTTGTATGACCATTGTTTTTATTTTCAGAGAGAGAAACTGAGCCTAACATTTAGCTAAAGTTGTTTTTAAAATGATTTTTCTCTTGAAACAGTTTCAGCATGGCTAAGAGTCTTTCCCCCGCTATTTTTGGGGGAGTTCCACAGCAGTCACATATTTAGTCAATATTTGTCCTGTTTCCTTTCATTTAAACTGGAAAGTCCTTACAAAAACATTTAAAGGGACAGCAGGTAAAATCAGTCTCTTAAGATGACAAAAAAGATTTCAAGCAAAGGGGAAATGAAAGATGAGATGCAAACAGGTATTCAGTTTCACAAAGTGATCTTCATCAGAATTATCATTGTTTTCTTTTCTTCTTTTCTTGAAACTCCCTAAAACCACTTGTCACACTGAAACCTCTTTGTTTGCCCCCAAGGTCGTAACGATGATGTCAAATGTTTCTGCTGTGATGGAGGCCTGCGATGCTGGGAATCTGGAGACGATCCATGGGTGGAACATGCTAAATGGTTTCCTCGGTAAAGGCCACTATGTATTATTTCTGTATTGTCCAGAGCATTGTGGACCGTAATAAGGGACAACTTGGACAAATGGCCTGTTTACTGGTGTTTAGGATTGTTTATGACGGTTTGAATTCTTGTGTCTTTCAGGTGTGAATATTTACTCCAGGAGAAGGGACAAGATTTTGTTCACCAGATCCAGGCTCGTTTTCCTCGACTGTTTGAGCAGGTTGGTACAGAGCTGAATCTGATTATATGTCAGACACTTGTCTTGGAGCAGGTTATTTAAAAATGGTTGTCTCTCAATTTTCTCTCCAAAAGCTTTTAACAAATGGAGACACCAACTCCAGAGAGTTTGTGGATCCACCGGGTGAGTTTGAAATCGTATAAAATTAGAAACAGAAAAATCAGCAGCTAAAATCTATATTATGTGAATGTTATGAAGTCATACCACTCCGGCTTGATGTGTCTGTGTGTGTGGTCTGTTCTCCCTCAGTGGTTCATCTTGGTCCTGGAGAAGAGCGATCTGAGGACGCCATCATGATGAACACCCCTGTGATTAAGTCAGCTTTAGAGATGGGCTTTGACCGCAGTCTAGTCAAGCAAACGGTCCAGAGCAAGATCCTGACCAGTGGTGAGAACTACAGAACGGTCCAGGAGCTGGTGTCAGACCTGCTGAGCGCCGAAGACCAGAAAAGGGAAGAGGAGCGAGAGATGCTGGCAGAGGCCATGGCATCAGGTGCGGCCGAAAGCAAGGATACACTGTAGACTCACCTGCAGAAATGTAGCATCAAATCCATTGTTGCAAATACCCAAGAAAAATAATTAATTATTGTCCCTTTGTTTCAGATGGGTTCACCTTTGTGAAAAGACACCAGGCAGCGTTGATCCAGCGACTCAAGAGTGTCGAGCCAGTGTTGGAGCATTTAAGAGAACAAAACGTGTTATGTGAGTTAATTTTTTAGTGTAATATTTAGTTAGTAAAATATGTTTATAAGAATAATCATGAAGAGCCATTGTTGTCCTGATCTGTAGCTTTTAGAGTCAAGAAACATTTTTAATTTGATCAATGTTTCTCCACTAATCTGCAGCTGCTGAGGAGTACAGCGGTCTTCAGGCTCAGACATCGGCTCAGCAGCAAACAGCCAGGCTGATAGAGCTCGTCCTCACTAAGGGAAATGCTGCAGCAGAGGTCTTCCGCAACTGGATACAGAAAAACGACGTTCACCTCCTCAGAGATCTTATGGGTACTTCAGATTTTGTGATTGCTTTTATTGCAGAAAGAACAGGGTTTGTATTTAATAGTTTTGACAAACTGCTTGCATTTAAATATGTCTTCACACACCATTAACTGGAAAAAAGAACTATATATATATATATATATAAGTGGGACGATATATAAATTTAGGTTAGGATAGATCTTAAGAAGTATGACAATGCTTTTATCTCAAGTACATTTATTATTTCCACTGTGCATTAACATAAACCTGACCTCACCACCTGTTGTCTTTCACACTTTTAGCTCAGTCAAATGAAGCTGCATCACCAAGCCAAGATCTTTCAGGTATGAAGACACACCTGAGCCTCAGGCAGAACCCATCATCTCACCACATTGATGTTTTGTGGTTGATCACTATTTGTGCATGATATTAGAACTTAGGTTTTTAATTTAAATTCTCAACCTTTCAATCGCACTGGTCATCTGAGTAGTGAGGACATTTTGTTTAGAGAACAATGATGTAACCAGCTTTCTAAAGTATAAACAGTCAAGTAGAATTTTACTTCAATTTGAGGAAATCTTGCAAACAAATGGGAACTACCAGGAATGTAGACTGACAGGATGGATTACAAGACCTCTTCTTGTTGTTGCAGACCTCCCCATGGAGGAGCAGCTGCGGCGGCTGCAGGAGGAGCGTACCTGCAAGGTGTGTATGGATAAAGAGGTCAACATCGTCTTCATCCCATGTGGACACCTGGTTGTGTGTAAAGAGTGTGCACCGTCATTGCGCAAGTGTCCGATCTGCAGAGGTCTGGTCAAAGGAACCGTTCGAACCTTCCTCTCATAACCAGGATGCTGTGTTCCCTCAGTTTTATCACATCACGCTGATGTGACTGAATGTAAGCAATATAAGATTTAGATTTACTGGGACAAGCAGGAAGGTTGTTGTATGCCTGTTTTTCACCTATCATGTGACAATGAAGATGTTGGTTGCCAGGTTTCTACATTTAACTACATAAACAGATGAAGCTCACAGAAGTAACATTAACTGCTAGGAATGTAAACTAAGTTGTAACATCTGAATTACTCTTACTTATTGGTGGTATCAATATGGTTTTCATGGCATCAATACAAGAAAATGTGTAAAAATAATCAAATTATTACCTGATGCAGTGATCTAACAGGACATTACTGAAACATGCTTGTATTATGATTGCCTTAATCGCCCAGAGCTAATCTCAATATGTTGCTTTTGTGATGAATGTGATGGAGAAAATTAAGCTAGAGTGCACTGTAACAGCCCTGCAGCAAATACAAGTTAATCAAAGGTTTAAAATGTCACACATCAGGCAGTCAACATAAAATCTGCTGCCTGTCCCGTACAACTGAAGCTGAGTGATCCAGCATTGACAGAATCCAAATACCAAACTGCAATGTCTAAAAACAAATCTAATGCTGAATCTGAGTCTGGACTTTAACTTGGATTTGCTGCAAGGCCTCTCTGACAGCTTCTTGGGAAATGGGAGAAGCTCTGATTTCAACATTCACATCCTTTAAAATGTAAATCACTGGATATCCCTCAGTTGTCAGATTTAACTGTGGCTTTTGTGACTAACACATCTGCAATGTAACTACAGCTGAACTGCATTTTGTTTTATATCAGATATATTCTGTTTAGTAAAAATTAAAGCCTTCATAAAGTAACGAGATTTGTCCTTTTTTCAGACTGAATATCTGATGAGGTTGTTGCCTGCAAACTAGCAGTACTGACAAATAACTGGTGTGCAGTTGTACTACACTAATGACGTAGTGCAGGGGTGCCCAATCCTGGTCCTTGAGAGCCCCTATCCTGCATGTTTTAGATGTGTCCCTCTCCCAACACACCTGATTCAAACAATCAGGATCTTTATCAGGCTTCTGCAGAGCTTGATAATGAGCTGATCATTTGAATCAGGTGTGTTGGGAGAGGGACACATCTAAAACATGCAGGATAGGGGCTCTCGAGGACCAGGATTGGGCACCCCTGGTGTAGTGGTTAGCATTGCTTTCTCATAAGTAAAAGATCTTGGGTTCAAACCCCTTGATCAGCCTTTGTGTTCTCTGATGTGTGATGGTGGTTAAAAAGCTACAACATGGCTGCACATCAAGTCTCAACATTGTGCATGTTCTCAGGATGGAGCTCTAAACAGCTTTTCTACACCCTCATATTCACACTGCGGACACATCCTACACCAGGGGAGTGCAATCCTAGTCCTTGATGTTTACCTCTTCCAAAACACCTTATTCAAATGACCACGATCGTTAGCAGGCTTCTGCAGAGCTTGATGATGAGCTAGTCATTTGAATCAAGTGTGTTGAAAGGGGGACACATCTAAAACATGCAGGATAGCGGCCCTCGAGGACCAGGATTGCCCACCCCTGTCCTACACCCTTTACCATCCTGGAAAACAATTCAGGTAGTGGCGGGCACAGTGTTAAATAAAAACCTTCCTTTACCAAGTGTGTGAAAACACATCACAAACACACAAGGACACAATCCTTTAGTTTATACAAATATTTATTCTTCCACAAGTCTCTTCAGCCAGTTTAGATGATGCCAATCTGTAAAAAATAAAGGACATGAATTACACCAATGTTCGTCACCAGAGTGAACACATCTGTATCTACACTCTCTGGCATCAGTGGTTCCTTTGAATGCATCACAGACATTCAGACAAAATAAGTTTACATCACATGCTCAGGATTTTATAAATATAATCACATTGATGTGCGCTGTAAAAGCAAAACTCCAAAAAAAAGGAAGGCTCACCTTGTTAGCAACATCCAACGCATCAAAATCTGGTGCGAGACGAACGTACGCCTTCTTCTCACCATCAGGCCTGACAAGAGATGAAGCAATGAAAGGAAGGTGGTAAGTAAAATCTATTTGAAGTCTTATGTAGTCCACAATTTGAAATAAAACTACTATAA
>OOFC01016771.1:4397-25316 GCA_900323345.1 Pseudochromis fuscus
CGTCATTCTTGCGCACTTTGCAGATGATACGCAGTCACCTACTATAACCCTTTTAAAGGCATTGCGCTCACGCACGCACGCGCACACTGCAGTGTGATTCGCCGGCGTGTGCGGTTGTGAATGCGCAAATGTGAGAGGCTCGTGCGCGGACAACACAACACGAGGGAGGAGTGGGTGGAGCGAGTCAATGAAACCCCTCGTTCATTCACAAGTCTTTGTTGATACTGTAACACTGACTTTGATCACAATGTTAATTATCTATCAGTACAGAAAAAAAATCAAAAATATAATAATACTTTGAAATATTATATTTGAATATTAGAGGGATGCACAGTTTAAACAGCTGTTATAATAGTATGCTGTGAATATTTTCATACCTTTGCCTTCATTTAAACTACATTTTTGTTTGTTGCGCTAAAATCTGGTCAGGCAGTTTGAAACAGTTTGGTTTGAGGGGACCAGATCTCTACAGTTCTAAGCTGTTCCTAGAGATCCAATAGATCCGATATTTGGAGCGCACGGATATTTTATCACAAGTTGAGTACTTTAACCTTCTGTGTTGCATTTACATAATGCGTAAATCTCGAGAAGAAACTTCTCATTTCAGAGGTGTTCTGTATAAAACACCAAGAAGACAGTCAAGATCCAAACCGGATTCAAGTTCGGTTCGGTCCACATTTCAGATCTCGTTCAGTCAACCCACACATTCGGAGCGGTTTCTCCCCAGTACCATGGAAACCAAGCCAGACCGAGTCACGGCCCACGCGCTCTGATAAGCCAGGCGGTAGAATGGCGCGAAAGCCGATTGGTGTGCTCGTGAGGTGACGTCATACACCAGTACCCCCGGGCCCGGAGACACGTGACGGCACTAGTCACCTGACTTGCCCAGAAATTAGAGCATAGGTTGGTTAAGTTGTAGAAACCAGCGCAATGAACAGCAGGCGTTTAGAGTTGCATTTTGTATCCTTAATTTGTCTTATAAAGTAAAAACAGCTACATAATAATATTCTTCATGTTGGTAACGTCAGAATTAACAGCGATCTAGCTCTGGTTCCTTACAGTCTGCTGTAGTGGTGCCTCAGCTCTCAGGGTCTCAGCGCTCGTTCTATTCAGCACCGCGGACAGCACCGAGCGGACCGCCGCTGTGTCGCTGTCCAGCGCCGTGGTGCTGAAACAGTGATCAAGTAGAACCTGTTGCAGAAAACTCATTAGCGTAAGACCTACGCATAGAAAGAAAATAACAATGAACAATGAACAGACACATTTGCTCTGCTGTTCTAAATACTTCTCATAGTTCGTCCAGACCTAACTGTTGCTGTGTTGTGCTACAATTTTGCTTGCCCACTGAGTCACTGAGCAAAGATAAATCTCATATTCAGCACATCTAATCAGGTAGGTCTCTAAACACTGCAGCCCGAGAGTGCTGAGGATTATTAATTGTTAATTTCCAAGTTGTTTCCTGTTTTATTAAATTGCTGGGGAAGTCAGTGAAATAATCATGCAAGTATTTATTATATTTCTAACCTGATAAAATGACTCAGTGTACACTACCGAGGGGCTTTCCTAAAGAGGTCTATTCCTCCTTTGAGAGATAGTTTAACAGAGTTTACTAGATGTCTCTTCTTCTTCTCTCTTGTTGTCACTCTACCTCACTCACTCACTGCTCTCTCACTCACTATCTCACACACTTACTCACGTACCCATACACACAAACACTAACTAGGTCAGAGACAGGAAAGCAGTGGGCGGATGATGCCTAATGCCAATCTTGCTGGGATTGTTTTTTTGTTTTTTTTTTAAATAAATGTTCAAAAAGTTTTCTGGGTTCTTATATAAAGGAATGAACAGAATGATGAATGAATATATTTCTCAAAACTTTATTAATTTTATTAGGAGATTTGACAATATGCTGTTTTTACTTTTAGCTTGACTGATTGGCTGATTAGTAAATGCTTGCACAATTAATGGACTGAAATAATTTGTGTAAGTTACAGATGGCTTTACTGCTGGTGCTGAAGGATACTTGTAAACAATGGCATCGTCTGTTAAAAAAGAGCTATTACAGCACTTTTGTTATTCTGTCTTGCCAGCAACAATCAAATATATTCCCAAACCGTTATAGTAGTAAATCAGTCTGAGTACTCCCAATGAGACACTTTGTAATGTTTCAAAAGAAGACTAAAACCACCTGTGTGTATTAGTTTTGTATTTACCACTTATTCAGAGCACAGCAGTAAATTTTGTCTTCTGTTCATATTTCAGTCATTTTGTTGTTTTAAATTAATTACCTTAGATGCAAAGATGATGCTACAGCTGCACCTAAAACCCTAACAGTAGCAGATGACAGTTAAAGTGGTGAAGGAAAGTCCTTTTTTAACATTTTATCTACTTGGAGTCTTCCCATGATATCTCATTAGATCACTTGGATTGCTCTGGTCAACAAGGAGTGGACTGATTAGCATCCACCTCTTGGGAATTGTGTCAGGTTTTATTGCAGTAATGTTATACCTATATCCTCTCCTCTGTTTGCTGATGTAGGTTTCCACCAAGGGGAGTGTTTGTCCTTCTTGCCATCTCTTCCTCACCCCTCTGCCAGAGCATCAGCACCTTGGCTTTAGACTGCTTACTGCTTATACAGTGTCACAGTACAGTAACAGTCTACAGTCATGGCTACTGAAGCCTGGCAATGCATCAAACAGCGCAGCGAATGTGGACATGGATGGAAAAAATCACAGTGGACATACTGTGCAATACTTTTAAAATGGCTGACTTGATAGCTGGAGCTCAGTGTGTTTGTTAGATATGCCTCTCTCTCTCTCTCTCTCTCTCTCTCGCTCTGTCGTTTTTCTCCTGCTCCGAAAGGAAACCTGTGTGGGTTGCATTGGGGGTGTCCTACACCATGTAAGTACGTAACGTTCCCGCTCAAACCAATGAGACCTTGCAGTTTCCAGTTACCATGCCGACTCCAGTTTCTTCTCCACCCTGCTGTCTCCATGGCGACCGTGGCTTTAGATTGTTACTCTAGCAGCAGCACCATGGTAACAGTCTACAGCCATGGTCGTTAGGGGCAGATGCTGTCAGGAAAGAAAGAAAAAAGTTTCAACGTACTGCTAATATTCAACTTTTACTTTTGTTGTGTCTTTTGAAAGGAGGCCAGATGTTGTTCCTTCAGCAGTAGAGTTGTCGGTTTATAGTTTGGGGTTTATTTGATAATGTGTTGTGATTTTGTGATTCTGTGTAATATTACAATGATACAAATGTGTGATCTTTCTCATACACCAAACAGTATAAGTTTCACAATGAAAAATGCAATGACACATATGGACACATGCTGCTTTTCGATTATACTTTATTGGACATTTTTCTTTTTGGTTTAATCATTGAGTACAGTGATGAATGCAAAGAGCACATGCTGAACGGATGAGTCAGCCAGCTCCAACACCTGTTCCCCTCTCTGTTTATCAGACAAGAGCAGCTTCACTTCAAAGCAGCGCAGCCAGGAATTCCCAGTGGGCAGTGCTATAACCTGCGGGCAGATGCAAACACATACTGGGCCATACACAGGTGGGATAACCCACATGGATGCATGCACTCATACAAATACATACACACACTCACACACACACACACACACACACACACACACACACACACACACACACACACACACACACACACGGGCTATCAAGGAATGGAATAGCACTTAGTCCTTTCATACAACTCTATAATATCCAGAGTTATCCTGCCCTCTGCAGGCCATGATTTGTCAGTGTCACCTGCTTAAACAGGGTCCAAACTTTTCCAATCAAGTGTATCTGATTTAGTGAAATAAACTTTGAATATAAAACATTTACCATGGTGTTTTGTGGATTTTTCAACCTCTCACTGTTCCACTTTTTAACTGATGTGACAGAAAGTGGTGTTATTAAAGGTCTGAAGGAAAAAGTTGATAAAAACAAGACAAATATCATTTAGGGATTTCCAGAGGCCAGCATAAGAGAAAGGTATATTACTCATTCCAATTATATGTGGCAGCTGTCCAAGCTCTCAGGCATTTCAAACAGCTATTTGGGAGAGTTTTTAAGAGTTAGTGAAAAAGGAAAAAAAAGCTGAATAAAATAGAGAAAACAGAGCCATTCAGAGCTCAAATTGCCAGCATTAATATACAAGCAAAGAGAGGATGACTGCAACATAATAAAATCAGGCGTTTACTCTAAGTATGAATCTATGTAAACATCTTACAATGTTTACAATTTGAAGATGAGATAAAAAGAAATCTGCACTAAAGAGGCAAATCACACTTTCAGAGTACTGCAATCAAATAAATTATGCATGCATAACTTTCACAAGTGCAGATCTACAGAAGCTTATGGGAAAACCCTTTTTTTTTTTTTTTTACTTTTCAATGCAAATACAGACATCAAATTTCTGCCATGCATCATTTTGTTAATTAATTAATTAATAGTTTCATACTGTTTAAAATCCAACCATATTTGCCATGTACTCATTGAAGAAGCCAAAGATTATAAAAAAGAGAGAGAGAAACAAACAAAAAAAGTTGTTTATCTTCTTCTTCCCTGCACCGTAAAAGCTCATGTGCTGATAGATAAACAACAGCACATAAACTCTTACTGTTCAGGGCTGAGAAGTGAGGAAATCTCACACACACATACACAGACACATTACAGCAGGTCAAGCCACATTTTAAAGAAGCTTACCATGAACGGTTTGGAGTTTTGATTTCACCCATGTGGGAATAATTCTGCTATTACAGCGTGAAAGTGGCTTAAAAAATCTATTTGAATCAACATGAATAACAACACTAATAAACATTCAGTCATTTTTAAAAATATCAGTCTTAGGCTCTGTTTACTTCAAGCAGTGAAGGCTGAGGAGGTCTAATGATGAACAGTTATCATGTTTGTTTTGTTACTGAATCTTGAAAAATGGTCTCTACTTTATAATCTCTTTCTTTACTAATGTCATTGTGCTACAGGAACACAACAAAGGCTCTTGATGGCATTATCGTGATGTCCCATTTAATGCTACAAACTTCTTCATAATTGCGCAACAGGGTTCAAATGTTTCTGTTGAATATGTACGCCAACACATGCCTCTCTCTCTCTCTCGCTCTCTCTCTTCCTCTCTAACTTCTGTGTGTCTTAACCAGGCTCTACCACAGTCCTCTTCCATGGTCCCGATGACTAATATTTACCCTAGTAGTGTCAGTTAGGCACCTTTAAGGACAGCCAAACCACAGCTGTCCTCGCCAGAGCCTGGCCGCGGCCTCCAAAACAGTCCAGTAAAGCCGACAAGCAGACAAACGACTGCATATGACATCATGCATCAAATGGACACTGCCCTAACTTAAGACGGCCTTAGTTGTGTCCCCAGTTCACCTCAGTGCCTACTCTGCCAGGAATCAACACTACCACAAACTATAACCAAATATTTACATCTGGAATTAAAGTGACAACCAGATACACGCACAGTGAATGGGCTGAGCGACCAGCCACAGACCGGATGCTGCAGGAGAGAAGATACGTGACTGATTAGGATGTGGGATGTTTTTCCAGGTGACAGAACCATCCAGCCATTTTCAGAAATGTTGTTGACATATTGTCGTACTTCTGGCTGTATGACCGGACGAGGACAACAACCAGAAAAGTTTTGGCCCCGAAGTACACTTTGTCCACAAAAACAAGACAACCGCAAATTAGAAGAAAACCAGAAGTATGTGAGCAAGGAATAACAAATGACCAAATCGCACCCATATGTAGGAAAAAAAAAAAAAAAAACCCAAAAACTATGTGGATACACACCCACATGCGCACACATAAACACCCGCTGTCCACTGTTTGGGCCTAGTTATCACACAAGCTGGGTTTCTTAACTGTTTAATTTCTTGTCATTAACTGACATCAGCTGACTTCCCTCGCCTTTTCTGTTCTTTAAATAGCAATTCAACTGACAACTCTAAATATACTTGCTCTGTTCCCTCTTTCATGTGTCAACACACCTCAGCGTGTCAAACACACTGCATATCTAACCAGCTCTCACATCATGACGCTTCTTTTCCTGTGTTAACTGTGGAGGCTGCACATGCACACCTATTCACAAACACACACGCGAGCACATGGACAAACCTCATGTGATACTCGACACAGGCCATACCTCTGGAAAACATCCAGTGTGATGTTACATCATGTCCCTCCGCACCAGCATATCAATGCAGTGGTGCAAGCACACAGATAAACACATGCAGACATGCACACATTGAAATGAACTGGTTTCAATATCAGTTAGTTAAAAATCCCATCTATACACCAGTCCCTCTGTCTTCAGCATCTTCTCAGAGGGGTATTTAAAAAAAAGAAAAGTGGTGAATAGTTGCAAAAAAGTGTACATAAATCCAAAAGTTGCAGGCCAGGTGATAAAATCTTGAGTCCTCTGCTGAATATCTTGTGATCACAGATTTACTCCACGCAGATCTGTCAGTAGTGGCTGCTGTAATAACAAGTTAGAGTGGGTCAACTTTGTCAGTGTGTGGATGAGCACGGGCCCTGGGATGACCAGGCTCTTTGGAGTTTAAGTGCAAGTCTTATATAGACACACACACTCCACGTGGCCCCTCCCCTCCTTCCGTCTCCCATAACAACAAACGCGCCATAATCAAAATAGAGCCCATCTGTGCTCTGACACACCCCTCTGCCCCCTGCTCCATCCCCCAATACTCCACTGGGGGAGAGGGAAAAAGTGATACTTCAATCGTGGCGAAAACTTGAATGTGCCCTTACTCTCCCTTTTTAACCACAACACCCAGAGAGAGGCAAAGTGGGAGAGGAGGAGGAGGTGGGGGGGAGGCAGAGAGGGAGGATAACTCCACCCTCATCTGTCTCTGTCTCTCATTCCATTATTTCCCGGTTGTTGTGCAACAGGAGGAACAGATTCCTGAGAAGAGAGTCACGGCTCTGTTGTAAAACTTACTGGCAAGAGTGACCCTCTGTGTTTTTCTTTTACTGTTTCCCCTTGCTCACTCACTCTCTCCGTTCGTCTCTACTTGTTATCAAAACCATGTGTATGAGTGTGTGTGTGTGTGTCGGCTGTGAGGTCTTGGAGGGACACAAGGGCCACAGGGGAGCACAGGAGAGAATGAATGCGAGGGCCACGATGGTGAAAGGAGCTCACACGCGAGCGGCTGTAAGAGCTCATTAGATGTTATGATACAGATTGAAGCAGAGAGCGAGAGTGGATTTTTACAAGCGGGGAAGTTGATGCTGAATATGTGTAGTTTATTGTATGTGAGCAATGCAATTAAGCCCAGAAGATTCCACAGTTGTCTCTAGCTTTGTGGATAAAGAGTGGATTTTTTGGAGATATCCAGACAAACAGAACTATTTTTGTCAGTGTCATAAATGTAACAGACGTGTGACAGGATATGTTGCGCCCAATGCTGATGGGCTGTGGAGGGGAGGAGGATGTTGAAGCGAGGTAGAGTGTGGTGGGAGATGAAAGAAAAAGGGAAGAGGAAAGAGAGAGAGAGAGGTAGTGAGGAAAGAGAGCACACATCTGGAAACAATTGAACCAGTGCAGTCTGACATGCACATGCTTCAGCTATAAAAGAACAACATGTCCTTGAACCCTTCACATTTGAGCATGTGCAGAAACCTGTCTGTATAACCCACATATGAGGAAACACCTTCATGCATCTTTAAAACCAAAACTGCTAAAGCGATCGTTGGAATACATCTCTGGATGACTCCTCACATCTAATACTCCCACATACTGCAATGCCAATTAAATATGGGAGAAAGTGACTCACTAACCACACAATGTTGTGTGAAGACGATCCCTACTGTTGTTGTTGCATCTAACATGTTTGCATGTGAATATTATTCCTCTTAATGCACTTTCATTTGTGCAAACTCTGGGGCAAAGATATTTTTTAGTAACAATTTGTGACAGCATGAGGTTTTGCTGTTACCCAGCTGTCACGATACTACACATGTAAAGAAAAGTTTGCAAAGCATGTTATGTAAATTATTACTCAAACTTATGAAATCACAGTTTCCACTGTGGCTCTGTTATAAAATTTTTGTCATAACTTTCCACAATCATGGTGGAATGTTCCCAGAACCTAAAAATGTCAGTGCTCTTCTGGTGCAGTGTTGTTTTTATTCACTTTTCAGATTACGGAAGGGAAAGAAATACAACTCCATTGAAAAGTAAGTAATTTATAACATTTTATATTTCCACACAGGTGATCAAAATCATGAATGACATATAAAAGGTCAATTTGACCAATTCTCTTCCCGTTTCCTAACCAATCTTAAGGCCTTGGTAAACACCAAAGTGTTTCTTGGATCATCTCACAGTGTCTGAATCATTCTTTCTAACAGCAGAATCAGGCAGCAGGAGTCCAGCAGATTTGTAACTTTCCAGAACTGACAATCCTACAATAACATCCACTTTGCACAGTGACTGGTCAGGTGTGTGAGCGTAGGAAATAAAGACAATATTTGAACTTCCTCTAAACTATGGCAATGGCACCAAAGGCACAGGCACAAGATGATGATGCAGCTAGATGGTGGTTGTGGTGGCAGGTTTTTGGTCATTCCTTGTAGTGTGTAGTCTACTGTCAGTACATGAATGTTTGTTGCAGATTCATATCTCAATCTATTCTCACAGAGTACCACAAGATTTTAAAAATATCTTATTGGCACAAAGCCATAAGAAATGTTGATGAATCCACCTCTGCAAAACTCAAAATCATATCCACATTTCAGGGAGAAGCTCTCACTGAAGTGAAGAGATTTTACAGCTCACAAAAAACACAGAACAGAGTACCTCAAATTAATATTTTTAATATTTATAACAAGATATTTTCCCTGAGAAACAGTCTGTGTTACTCTGGATGGATCATGTGAGAATATTTTTTTATTCAGAGCACAAAGTTATGATGCTGAACATAATTTTTACCCAACATACTTCTGGAATCAATTATGTTCTTCCAAGATGTTTCTGAAGATGAAATAATCAACACGTTTATCTCTCTGGTTATATTTAAGTGCTTGAGTTTCATTTTGTTGCAGCTCTTCATTTCAGCTTCTGAGACCTTCACATTTCACTGGAACCTCTTGAGAAACTCCTGGTATGTTTGTCTGTGAGCCGATGCAGCAGGAACAAAGTGGCCACCAGGATGTATGAGGACCTGAGGGTCTTGGAACGAGGGGAGGAGCTCTCTGCTCATGTTGTCAGGGATGACTCTGTCCTCCAGTCCAAACACATGCAGGGAGGGAATCTGAAGGGGAGAGCCATAGAAGTTTTGATGTTCCTCGCACGCGCTGCGGAAGCCAGCGACAAGGATGGCAAAGCGGAAGCTGAAGTCTGGCTCCAGTTTTTGCTCTTGAAGAGAGCACAGCATGGCCACAAAAGCAGCTCCCTGACTAAAACCCAGGATGCCATCAAAGGGGCCTTGGCCCTTCACGGCTTCTCTCACAGTAATCACACTCTCGTCGAGCCCCAGGCTTTTCTCACACTGCTGCTGAGCGCTGAAACTGCGAGCCTCAATGTCAGAAAACCACCAACCCTTCGGGTCCTCATCTCCTCCCGGTCCAGAAACTGAATCATTCTCTTTATCTGGAACTTCTGAAAGGATAAAAGGAGAAACTGGTTTATCTGGCATGTTTAATTATTTACAATTTACAAAGCAAGGCAACACAGATTAGCTGAATAAACAATATTTATTCATTTTAAATTTATTTAAGTATGTGCCGTTTCAATTTAGATATTACCTACTATGATGGATGAATGGTAATGAAATAATTTCCATAAAAGCTTTAAGATTTAAAGACTGCAGATAATTAAGCCAGGTAACTTATCAAACTGATGAATTAAATAAACTGCAATCTATAGGTGATTGAAAGTTGTGCTAAACATAGTAATATCCACCTGTTGCACCTCCTCTTTAATGCAGCCTAATCATTAACAGACACATAGTGCTTGTTGTGCTGGTCATAAGTTAATAGTTAATAAATGAATCATTCAGTAAATAAATGCTGCATTATTACTTATCAAGACCATGCATATATTGCCTGAAAGGTAACCATGATGATGTATAAATGTTATGAAATAAAACGCTATACATTTAAAATAATATTGCCACATGTAAAACACAAAACTATAGTGTAACACTTCTGCCAAATTACTACTATTATTATTATCATCACAGCATTTTCTTCCAGGTGAATAAAGACAGACATTTGAATCAAAAAACTTCAAAACTTGTCACTTTAGTCAGACTGAAGTGACAATGGTCACTTAGTACTTATAATATCTGCATCCAATTCTTTACTAATGTCTTTGTAAAACAGGGGTGTTAAACATACGGCCTGTGGATCAAAACCAGCCTGTCAGAGGGTCCAATCTGGTCCACAGGATGAATTTGCAAAGTGTGAAAACATTTTTATACATTTACAAGGCAGGGTGGATAACTCAACTTTCTTCCGTACTAGTTCCCACTTTAGTTTGCATGGTGTTTTAAATTTATTATAATTTCTACATCTTGACAAGTTGTTTTAATTATAAAGTGAAATACTATATTTTTCAGGTCGAGACACTAGTGATTACCTGTTTTGTGCCATTTTAGATACACTGATCTGTGGGTGTCATGCACACATGTAAATGATAAACTAAGGCACGGTATTGTTAAAAATGCACTATTTTTCTTAAGAAACTTCAGGTTCATAAAATGTTTTGTAAAAGTATAGTTCATTAAATGTAATCACCTACATAACGTACTTGTTCTTCTTTGCACGAAAGCAAAAGGAGAAATTTTGAGTTGTCCTTATATATAGGTCATTATGCTGTTATTTTGGGCTGCATGTGGCATAATGGCCCCAGAACTAAAATGAGTTTGACATCTCTGCTGTAAAATGACAAAAACATAAATGGCAGCCTCCTGCTCTCTCTCTGCTCTTTGGTATGTTTCCGGTAGCACGTGCGCACGGTGACCCACCTCCCTCCCTGGCTTGCTGCACACTGAGCGGTGCACTCAGGTAAACAAGCTCCACATGTTTCTTCAGCAGCTTCCGCAGAGCTCCCGTCTTTTCTCGGAAAGAACTGCTGTTCTGACGGTAACCATGGATACACAGGATCCGGAGAGGAGCCATGACAGTGCGGACTAATGGTGTGGACCTAGATTAGCCTAGCCAGCTGAGCTAACTTAGCTAACTCAGCACACGTTAGCCAGATAAATTAGTTTCAGTTACAGGTTAGAGGACCCCTAAGAAAAACGAGCGTTGTCGCAGCGTCCCGCTTTAACCGAACAGTTCAAATACACAGCGGGATATCAGGCGACAAAGATTGACTGAGTTGATGTGGTGTTTCCGTGCAAGTTTAGAAACAGCTGCGGAACTCATGACGTCAGCCCGGAACTGCTCCCGTTTGTTCTTTTCAAAATAAAACAGTTAGTCAACATGACTGCGATATTTCAAATACAGAAAGCACAGCCACATGGGAATAACTTTGCACGTTTTTCAACAGTTGTATGTTCATGGCACTTAGAGACATTTGAGAAATATGCTTGATGTAGATAATGATAACTGTGTTCATGCAGAAAGTGCAAATCAATGTGTTTTACAGCAACGACAACAAAAGAATAACAACAGAATAAAACTAAAAAAATGAATTAATAACAACCATACTAAATAAAAGAAGACAAAGACAAGATACTGTAAAATACTGTACACCCTGTATCAAACAGCAAATATGCAAGTATAAAGGGTGGTAGAAAAGACTCCAACACCACACTTTTCCAGACAATGTCAACGAAATACATGGCCAAGAGAGAAAGATGACAGAGTCCATCATCCTTGGCCTGGGAAATAGAGTTTTTTGTTTGTTTGTTTGTTTCTATGTTAGATATGCATCTACAGAGGTATTTATCATTTTGTACATCTAATGATAACGATGCAATGATATATTAATCTTACAAAGTATTTCTGTTGTCATATATTTAAAGTTGACAAAACTATGTATTTATTACTGTAATAGCATAATAACTACAACATCAGTTATTTCTCATCAGAAAAAAACTACAGTGGCTGTTGAAGTTTTGACAGCCCTTCACATCAAACTATTTCCCACCATATGGCAAATTGATGATGCTGCATTTCACCATGACACATGCACCAAACGTTTAAGAACCGAATGTGTTGGCAACCAATTCTGACAAGACAAGAGGAGGAACTGTGTTCTGTGGTGTATTTATGTGCTGGTCTGAATCATTCAGCATTTTCTATTCTTGTCTACAGTGTGTACCATATTGCAAATAATTGATTGATTGAAAGGTGGAAAAGTGAGCAGAAAGTTAGATTATTGGAATATTGAGGCAAGGGAGAGCATTACACATTTCTGTAGCAAAATGCACATCTGTGGTTATAATTTTAGTTCAAGATATTGTAAGGATTTACAACATTTGCTAGTTTTATTCCAAAACAGCAGAAATCTCAGAGCTGGCCAAAGCAGTTTTGTTTTTCACCATCATTTATGAACCTAGGACTGGCAGTAAGCCCGAGGTTAGGGGTTCACAGTCGATTATTTGGAACCAGACCTTAGATAGTGATCTCAACCATATGTTTCTGAGAAAAGGGAAAAATAATCCAGCAAACAACACCTTTTTTTTCCACCTCCTCACTTTTATGGCAGAAGCGTTTTACTCTGACGTACTCTGGCGTTTCTGGGGCAGCGGGATGGACTCATCGCAAACTTTCAAAGATGAGAGTGTCTTTACCTGTGACGTCTCAGACAAAGCAGCTACTGTACAAACGATGGAATCTGTGAGCACTTAAATCTTTCACATCTCTGCCACAACAACACCACACACAAAACGACAAAGAAATTCATTTTCAACACAGATAAAAGTGAAATGCTAATACTAGGCCACAGGAAACCCGCTTATCAGCCTCTCTTTCAACTTCAGTGGCAGCACAGTTCTCCCAAAGGAATCTGTCAAAAAAACACAGGCATTATCTTTGATCCAAACTCTCTTTTGACAAACATATGAAGGCAATATCCCAAAAACCACATTCTTACTTCAGAATGATATGCAGGAGCTGGCATTTAGCCAGTCCTCCTAAGGCTTTGGGGATGGCCCAAAGCAGTGACAAACATTAAATGCCTGAAAGGAAAAAACATAGGATTGAAAACAAAAATGTTTAATGAGGTTTGGATAGATGCATTATTGCATTGCCCACTTTTTTCCCCCTAAAATGCCTATACATCCAATATTCACACACAATGTTTGTGCACATCTGTTATGTTCTTTTCTGGTAACACATTTTGTTAGTCTTTGTCAATAAACATAAAAAATAGTTAATGTTGCTCTAGGATACACAAAAAGATATTTTCTAAGATGTATTTTGAGCATTTGTGTGTCATTAAAAACCCTGGGATGTGGTAGTTGAGCAGGGATGACACCAGCTGCTTTGTAGGTGTGGCCTCAAGGCAAGCATGTGATTCAGAAAGTGTGTTTTTGCTGCTTCTGGGTCCTCACAGGGTCTCTGTCAACTCCAGATTGTTTTCTTTGATGATGATAATGTTCTAGCTTTTGGAGTGGTCTCATGTACAGGCACTGTCAATTAGGTTTAGTGAAGGTCTTTTGTTGCTGAAATAGCGCATGTGTTGCCTTGCTGTGACGCACATGGTAATTAGTAAGAGCAAAACACGCACGCACACACACACAAGCACACGCACACATTCACACACCCAGGGGACAAGGCTGCTGTTGATGTTCTCCAGCACTGGTGAGGATCCATGTGCCGATCCCCTGGGGAGGCGGCGAGAGAGAGAGGCAGCGAGGGAGGGAGAAAAAGACAGATTTTTGCTGGTAAAGACAAACTGATCCCTGTTTGATTTTTTACTTTTAATTCCTTCCAGAATTGGCTGCTGCAACTTATTAATGACTGCCCCAGCCCCATCACTTAAGATATTTCCTGTTTTGCATCCTCATATGATTTGCAACACACACCAATATGATTACTTGCTACATAACATATCGTAAACAACATATCAAAATGAGCATTGAATCACAAGCTAATATTATAGTGGTAATTATCTCAAGTATAATATGGTTTAATATACATCCCTTCATCACCTTGTTTTTACAGTAAACATATTATCATAATGTGCAAAATTTGCATATAAATACACCACAACACCATAATGTGTATCATAATACTGTAGAGCAACTGAAACTCAGAGTGTGTAGAGAGTGTAATGTATATAGAGAATGCCAGTTTTAGTTCAGTTTATTCTGTTTTGATCCAGTTTTTTTTTTTGTCATTATGTCACATTAATCAGCGTAATTGCTTTGAGTCCTCTAAATCCTAACAAACCAATTTGAAAAGTAATGTATGTGATTGGTACTTGTGTTTTTTAGACTCTTCTTTCATCAAATTAAGAAATAAATATTATTTAATATCACCAAAAGATTACAGTAAACCAAACTAAATTCAGCTTTTGGTCGGTGCAAATTCTGTCCAAATACCAAAATCTTAAAAAATATATATATATAGCAATTTGAAGGGGGGCAGTCTCAAGTGATTACTGTGACGTCCTTTTTTGACTTACTTTTGCATTTCTAGTGACTTTGAGCTGAAAATCTGTCTTAGAAACAGACTTAAAGCAGTTACCATGCATGGCTGTCTGGTGAAATCAGGTCTTCACAGCATGTGTTGCTACCGTCCACAGGGGGGCAGTGGTGCACCACATGTAGAAAATGCAGCGTATGAAACCTTTAAAATACCAGGAAGCTGGTGTGTGTACGAGAAAACAAATTCCACTGCAAGTAATTACATGGGATGATCATCAAGACTGGAGTCATGCATAATATTTTAAATAGAAAAGTCAGAAAACACTGTGCTTCAAAGTGAAACAGTTCAAATGAAAAGCAGCACATCCAGGCTACAGATTGAGAATTACAGTAACGGAAAAATGATCATCTATATTTATTTTAAGTGTATGGTCAGCTGCTGCTGCTGCTGCTGCTGAGGGCACAGCAGGATCCACTGCCCACCCCGATCATGAGGACACACAGGTTAAGCTTCACAGCCAGAGCCAAGAATCAAAAACAGGGGGATGCAGTCATGTTCAAAGAGGTCACAGTGGCCTGCAGGTTGTGTCCTGCAGTGGAGGAACTGCGCTGCTGTCCTCTGCAGTGACATTATTAGAGACACTGTCATTCTGCCATGCGATCCTTGAAGTCTGTGGGCACATAAAGGAGGACAGAGAAGAGTATGACGAATGTCCTGTCTGCTCTAGATCCTCACTGGAGCCGGCAATGTAGGCCATACACGACGTGAGTGTCCTCGTCGGGAAGCAGATGGGTGATCCAAGAAAGCATCTCTACGCTTATTCAAAGTGTTTATCTTCAAGTGTTCCCTTCTCTTCACGGAGACACCACTATGTTTCTTACCAAGACAAGCCTAGTGCAAAAACATTGTGATAAAAGACTGTTTTGTTGTTGTATTGTTGACAGCTGACAGATGTTATTATGGGGTAGGAAAAAGGTGACAGGTGAGGCTGCCAAAGTTGGAGACCTGTCATTTCTTGTAACTGAAAATGCCAGTTACTTGCAGTGCGACACCATTATCATTCTTTTGTTAAATAATGTGAATAGTGTCAGACAACTTCCTTGTATAGCAACATTTCTTGCATCCATCGTACATCAAGCATTTTGTAGCATTCATTATGTGAGGGATTGGCTGTAGATTCCTGTTTGCAGCAATCTTGTTATCTTCACACACGTTTTCATCCATGTGTTTCAACAAACACGTTTCCATTCATGAAATCAGGTTTTTTTTAAACAGCTGGTGCAATATTGCATGTGTCACATATGAGTAGCAGAATGACGTAGCGCCCCACATATCCTGAAAGACCATTATTTTTATTGAAATGCAAGAAATTAAACAACAAGGGGCCACACTTAAGATAAATCATGAAGCAGGTGGGGCAACTCTAATTTCTAAAAGGTTCATTAAAATCGGATCAGTGATATGAGTTACAGACAGGGGCTGATCTGTTGTCAGCTCAAATTAAATTTCTTGCATATTCCTTTAACCGTAGTACAGTCTGTTTGGTGATGCTTTCAGTGCTTCGACTGAACAGACTCACCTCGCTCGTACAAGCTGATGCTCGAATTTACCCACTGACTATTTTTTCCTCACTAGCCTTGAAGTTTAAGTGCGACTAGTATTTATTTTAAGTAGGAGAAGGTTTCTGGTTGACTCACACAGGAGGGACTCCCTGTGATCCCAGCTGTTAATGTTTGGGAACAGACTTGAGTGTATATCATATGTCACTTCTATTAATCATATAGACACTAATGTTTTTATTATTTTTAGTAGTGTACAGGACATTTTACAGTATATTTTTTCTACTTAAATACAAACTTTTACTTTTACTGTAGTATTTTAAACCCTGCGATATTAAGCTTACTTTATACTCCCACGCTCACGCGCAAAACTGCGCCCGCGTTGCATCACGTGACCGACGCAAGCCGCGCACACGTAGCCGCGCGCAAGATGTCGCCGACATCACCTCTCCTGATTGGTCCGTTTGTAGTCACATGCTGTGATGCCGTGCTTCTTTGTACCAGAAAGTAAAAAACGCCTACCGAAAGTGGCTAAATGCAGAAGAAACTCGTTTTGTGTCTTGGCCAATACCGGCCGTATAGCGACACCCCCGACGAGGGAAACTGCAGCGACATTTTCAAAACAGCGCCCGTATGTTACGCTCGAGTATAAAGGCGGGGGACAGCCGCAGTGACGTACATGTGTACTTCATTGCATGGAATAAATATCTCATCAACTAGGGTTGGACTTTACGTTACAGTTTTTACATCTAAATGATGACTGTGGGTTTTGTGTTTTGGCATCTTTTACACTAAACACACATTAGCTTAACTTTTCTTGACAGCAAATATAAAAGAAGTTAAAGATACTAGAAAAAAAACAGAACAAGAAGAAAGATTTGAAAAGAAAAAAAAACCCAACTCAGTTCTTCAAAGGAATAAATAAAAAAGGAGCACATGCTTCAGCCTGAAATTGTCTAACGTGTAAAGGAGAAAATCTCCCTATCAGCAGGGAAGGTTATTTTCATCGCAGAAAGCTGCCCAACATTGTTCGTCTGGTGTATGTTTCAAAATGATGCACTGATGCATCACTGTTCAAATTCACAGTCCATTAGCTGCTGCAGAGCTAGCAGAACTTCAATGGATTGCAAGTGGTCCTGATGCTTTTGGCTGCGGGCTTTCATTAAAATATAGATCAAAGAGATCAAATTGATAAAAGTCTAGAAGGGGGGGATAAACCGTGTCGCCACCAGAAATTAAATTTTATGATCAGACGCATAGGAATCAAACACTGAACATGGGAAATCCCACTCTTTACCCTCACACCATCACCCATTTCACATGCTGCTCAATTATTTAATTTAATGTAACACACATTTCAAAATCAAGTAGCTGAAGTCCAACCACTGCATATGTTATAAAACATTAACAAAGTCCAAGTCCTCTGTCAGCAGAAAGCAACTGCTCAGGCAATGTTGCTGATGTTCTCAACAAAACTGTACCTGTTGACTTTGGACAGAGGCCCAACATTCAGAGAGACAAATGACTCTGAACTTCTACAGAACAGTGTATTAGGGCATTTGGGATGTATAGAGATCTTTCACCAGTTTGCAGCAGAGGAGGTTGCAGCAGCGTGAGTGTCGAGGGAGGGAGGAGAGTAGACATGGCGGACTCTAAAGATGAAGACTGATGAGATGAACAAAGATGTAATGGAGAAAGACATCCGTGTCGAACCTCTGGTGAAAGGTCTTCTGGTATTTCAATTGCTTTGGGCGAAAGGGAAAGCTAATAAGGGCTCCCAGAAGAGGCACGTAAAAAGTTAGATACAGTACTTTCTCACACTCTCTTCTTTTATTCTTATCAAAACTCCTTAACAACCCACACACCGAGAGATACTTGTAAATTCTCAGGATTTTTACCTCTGCCAAGGAGGTTATGTTTTTGCCCGTGGGTGAAATATAGGGTATTACCCAAGGAACAAATGATTTAATTTTGGACAAGATCAGAGGCTGAGATCCTGTTAAAAAAAAATCCTCAAAAAAAATTTCTACTCCTTATAATAAATGTTTCAACAAAGACAGTGCCAACAGAGAACCAGGAGGGGGAAGCAAAACACCACCACAGCATCTAGGAGCCAAAGAAGAAAGAAGCTGTGGGTACAAACGTTCATGTCCTCAATGTTTTGATATAATTATTACATCAAATGATAATGTGAAAGAAGTAATGATAAATCCATAGAGAATTACTACTGAACACTTGCTTTTAAGTCTCATCTATTACATTGTTTTGGTTTGATCTCATATTTGTGGTTTAGTTCAGTTCCCTCACTCTCATCCAGCTGTACTAGAGATAATTTGAATGTTTAACAAACTACATATTTTCCTCAGTCTGAATAGATTTTTTGGGGGTTTTTTTGGAGGAAACTTTGAGAAAAAAATCACATCAGTAACTGTAAACTCCAGTGGGATGATAACGTTGCTTCATGTCAGCTGAATGTGCAAAATTTTGCCAAAACACATTAGCCATAGCCACTTTATGAACAGATAATCTAAAAGATATATAGATATAATTAATAACATCTTTCCCCAGTGGCAAAAATTAATTAGTGGAGCTGTAACTTTGCCAAAAGCAGACAGATTACCTGCTGAATCAAGCAAGTTTTAAATTCTTGCAAGTTGATATTTGTGCTGAAGTGATTTATGTAAAAACCGATGGCTACTAAGAAATGCTGCTGCATGAAAGACTATGAACAGCGAGAGTGAATGGTTAATGTTTCTGTGTTTGAAGAGAGACATCACGAGCCAGACAGCTGTGTCCTGAAGGCACCCAGAGTCATGTGAGCGTCTACATGGTTTAGTGATCACCCAGCTGGGATCTGGTAGTTAGGCTGGGATGACAACGACTGTTTAATAGGTGTGGCCTGTAGACCTGCTTCAAGGCACGGCAGGTCCCAAATGAGAGTGTGTTTTTCAGTGCCTCTGCCTCTCCCCTGCATCTCTGTGACTATCTTTGTTTTTTGTTTTTTATTCCTAAGGTTTTGCTGCTGGTTTTCAGATAGATGTCACATGCAGGCTATGCTAGTTAGAATTACTAAAGGTCTTCTGTTGCTGTGAAAGCACACACAGGAGTACTGTTGTGTCATGATGCACATGCCAATTAGGGAGAGTTAAAAAAACACACCCAGGGGACAAAGATGCTGTTGACGTTCTCCCACACTGATGAGAAGCCATGTGTCGATCCCTGAGGGAAGCACAGAGACAGAGAGAGAGACCGAAAATAAGAGGGGTTGTGATAAAAAGGTGGGAAAGAAGAAAGTAAGCGGGGAGTTCCTATACTCAGGTGTAATGTGGCCCTTCCCTGTCACAGTGATTTATGAGGAACAGAAATATTATAATATTCCTGCTGCAAATCAGAGAGAGGGGAGTGAGAGGGGAGGAGGGAGTAAGGAGGTTTAAAGTGTGTGTGTGTGTGTGTGTGTGTCCAAGACAAACAAGTCAGACAGAGGTGCAAAATATACACAAGAAACAGAAACTATATTAAAACAATAATGGCACATTTACACTGGTACCTACTCGCTTCGCTTCCCCTCGGATCGCTCGGGATCGGCCCCCTTCGGTTGTATATACATTGCCAAACTAAATGTACCAAGTTCCAAGTATTTTTTGCCAGTGTAAATGCGCCACTGGCGAAAAAGTACCTGGACCTTGGTACCTGGTACAACTTTTCGTACCTCCTCTCCTGCAGTTCCAAGAAAAGTACCTGGTCAGGTTGGAGCAGGTACTAAAATCTTATTGGTCGGAATCGTCACTGGGTCATTGCGTCATCACTGCGCGGCACGTAATCTGTCCCCGCAAACACGCGGGCATTTTTAAATCTTCGGTGAACCATGCAGACGTGTTTGAAATAACAACAAGAAGAGAAATGGCATCTGTTAGAAATCCTGCCCCATGGACTCAGGACGAGGTGCAAACCTTTCTGTCATTAGTCGGCGATGAGAAAATTCAGCGTGAGGTGGACGGCGCGGTCAGAAACGAAAGAATCGCATAAAAGATGACGTCACGAATGACAGCCAGCTACACGGAGGAAGGACGATCCTCAGCAATGTAAATGCAACTGAGGGGGGCGGATCCCGAGTGATCCAAAGCGAAGTGAGTAGATACCAGTGTAAAAGCGCAATAAGTGGACATACCATTTTAAAAAAAAAACCCAAAACAAAACACATGCTGTTGCTGATACACAATCCGCACTTACACACCACTTCAGTATGTTTGTGTCATATTGTGTGTTGCCTGTATATTCACTCTGGGAGGTAATACCACACCAGAATGTTTAAATGCATGTGGTGTTTGCTCTCCTGCCTGTGCTGTAAAGGTGGGAGTCTTCCTAATGGATTTTTGCAGTGATGACTCAACTCTATGTCCTTTTCCATTTGGGCACGAGTCACTTTTTAGGTCAGACATAGAATAAAAATGGAAACCATTTGAATATCTCAGTTTGAGACTTCTTGAGTGAGAGCTGCAGCTCATCTCTGTGGGATTTCCCCACGCTCCAGCATGCTCAGCCACAGTACAGCAGGCACAGGTTCAAGCTACATGCACCGCTGCAGTTGTGGCTACATGTATCCTTTGCTCATTATGGGACTTTAATTAACCTTATCGCAGCACAGCACATGCAGAAAGAAAAGAATGACAGTGAGGAAGGAGTGATAACCTTGAGAAAAGGTTTCTCTGTATGACTCTCTATGCTTTTTCTGTTTGAAGAATTGCTCTGCACCACCTCTGTCACAC
>OOFC01016773.1:0-25939 GCA_900323345.1 Pseudochromis fuscus
AGATTAAGAACAGAATGACTATTTCAAAACTTGGAGTTTAACAGAAATATGCAGGTTAACTGTGCAGGTTGTATGATATGAAATATAATCTGGATTCAGATTTTGTTGGGTCACTCAACAAAATCTGACTCCCCCATTATTATGGGAATGCAAGAAGTGACAACTTCCAAATTTTCTCAGCTGGGACCTCTGGATCTCTGCTGCTGTTGTGTGAAGTTAAGGCAAAGAAAGTGAAATCAGCACAATAATACTTACCCTGCCATGCAGGTGCAGTTTGCAGTGTGTATATAGTCCTCCACTTTGTTGATAATGCACCAGAGTAGCTTGACAAGCCTTTGCTAGCCGCCATACTTCCGTTGACACAATGCACGCGCATCCTTCTTTGTTTACTAACAGTAAATGGGTCTATAGAACTAAATGATGGACTAGGTAAGACAACACTGTGCTGAGACATGAGGGACAGACAGAAGAAGACTGCTTGGTGTATAAGACACAGAAGTCCTCCGGACACAGTTTGGTGAATTCAGATCTCTGTTTGCAGGTGTGATCTTTGCCAGTGTGAGCTCAGGACTGGGAGAGTTGTCCTTCCTCTCGCTCTCTGTCTTCTTCAGCAGGTGAACACTCACTCACTTTTTATTTTGCATGAGACACACTCACATAATGGACAAAGTGCAAAACTGACAGATAAAATATATTCATGCCCGAGTCGTTGACGCTGGTTTCAGGGACGTACTGGAAGGCTGGGGCTCGGGCACTGGTGGAGCCGGTGTTGCTGGAGCGCTCCTCTACTCGGGCCTCATCCAAGCTGGCCTCTCGCCTCAAGTCACACTACTTACCATGCTGGTTGTCCCGGTTACCATGGTGATTTCGTAAGTGTGGAAGTAAATCAGATATAAAACAAAAATCTGCATTTGTTTGGTTATATTTTTCTAACCAAAATATGATCAAACTTCCTCTTCCTCAGACAGTGATTAAAGGCACATAGAGGGAGGGTTCCTGATTAGTTTACTAGAAGTTGTTGCATCTTTCTGTTTTATAATCAGTTAAAAAGCTGAAATGATGAGTTAACTAATCATTAGACTTGATCAGAGGTGTTCATTACAAGCAAGTCCTGGTGTACTCATTTAAATAGTCTCTTATCATCTTTTCTGTAAAATATTCAATAGTTTTTGCTCATTGTACCTCAATATACTTACTTACAAGTGTAGAGGTCAAAATGTATAATTTTGTGCTGCTTTATTTTAGGAGGTAACCAGCCCAGAGGTTTGGGTTGGTTACCCTTGCTTCATAGACCTGTATGATGATCTGGGATGGTTGTTACTGAGGAGTGTTTTTGGTATTTTGTCAATAACATTTATATAAATAAATAATTCAGCCTCCTGTGTTTTTTAATGTTCATCCCACCACCAACACCAGCTATTTCTTCCTGTTGATGCCTCCACCTTCGTTACCCCAGTGGAGAAGCAGGGAGGTGGAGTATGCAGCCGTGTCCTCAGAGGACAGACGGCGGCTGATGGACAACTCAGAAGAAGATGAGCAGGAGAAATCGACCTCAGGTAAATGTCACACACCTGTAACCTGCATAACTTACAATAAACAGGTGTAATGAAAATGTAGTGAGCACATCCCGTAAGAGTGGGATATGATTTGTTAGTGTGCTGATGTTCATTTATTTATGTGCAAGGCCTAAGAGTGTTGTAATGCTGTAATGTGTTTAGATAATAATTAAGTCTGGGGATGGAAAAAAGAAATATATTTTAAGGTGATAAACAAAGCTTTAGTTTCATTTTCAGTCAGCACTTCTGTGAACTCACCATGAATCCTGTCAGATAATCTCAGTATGTTTTATCTTTCCTTTGTTGGAGGAAGCTGTGGTTTAGAGGTGTGAGTTTGCATTAGACGTGATAAAGTTTCTTTATCAGACGTTGTTTAAAAGTATTGTATATTTTTATTTTATACACGTAAGCTGACAGTTTGCTCCTGCTTCTGGTATTTGTGCTTTTTCTTTGAGTTTTTTTAAATGTGATTGAACTTTAATATAAAAGTAAAAACAAATGTAATTTGCATAATTTGTTTTGGCTAACATTGTTATAATAAGCATGGTTTGCTTGCTCAGCTCCTGTTTTGTACAGAACACATTAGTCTGTATGTTTATGAAACACTTAATCGCTTCAGTGAGACTTGACTTAACCTTTAGTACCCAAAAATGTTCATACTAGAAGACGCCGGAGCAACAATATTAGATTTTACTTTCACTTCTAATTCATCCTTAAATGCATATAGTGATGCGACTCCACCACACTGACTCCCAGTTAACTGTTTATAGAAATAGACAAAGCAATCGGGGCAAAAAGGTGCAATACTCCTGATGGCCACTAGATGCTGGCTCCAAAAGACTTCTTTTCAATAATGAAATACTCAGTGACTATTTTTTTCCACAAGTCATTCTGATGTCATTAACAAGTCATCACTTCTTCTCAGTGATCTCTTCTCTTCACCTTGATCATTTCATCATTAAGGAGATATTAAGCTTCATAAAGAGGACAATTTAGGGGTGGGGTTAGTTTGATTGACAGGACTGCTCAGTTTGAAAATCTGAGATTTTGCCACAGATTGGTCATGAGTATTTTGATGTAAATGATTCATGAAGCCAAATATATAAATACTTACACTCTGTGACTCCCTCAGTATGTTGCCATTCAGTTGAGGCTGTTAAAATCAACATCTAGACAAATGCACAAGTATTATTTTACTTGCAATAAACCTGTTGAATTTCTGTCTCCCTCTTCTGGCAATGAGAGTAATTACACTTTTGATGCATGTTTAGCACCATAGACTAATAGAAATACTCTCCGGTGCCAATCGTTTCATCGATAATTAGATAATAGGCTTCAAAATGAGGATGATTCAATAACGTGGTTAGTTTTGATTGACAGTTCTGGTCTCCAATTAAAGTAGACCTGAACTTATTATACCGATTGTGGAGCATCCTTGCATTTAAGGGTCAGACCTGCCTCCTCACTCCTCACATGTCCAAATATGGTCACTTCTGGCTCCAAACAACCAACATGGCGACACTCAAATGTCAAACTCCTGGCTTCAAAATGCAAGTCCACAAACCAACAGGTGACGTTAGCTTCTTCCATTTTTCTGTACACAGTCTGTGGTTATAATAACAGATATGAGTAGGTTACTGTTTCTTCTCCCTCTGTACCACACAGTCCATGTGAGTGAACTCCTGTTTGTTACTGAATAACTACACAGGCCATGTTCTCTTCTCCTTGAATATCACAGAAGACAGGACCACCGGACCTCTGACCTGTGCAGAGAGGCTTCAGGTCATCAGGGTGAGTGCGCTCTCCACTGGACTCAAGTGACTGGGTGTTTGTCAGGTCTCAGTATTATTACTCTTGTGAACAGGGCCTGCTGAGGTTTGTGTTTCCTCTGGGACTCGTCTACTTTGCTGAGTACTTCATCAACCAGGGCTTGGTGAGTTCTCTGCTGCCCTCTGGCGTTACACTCGTCTCACTGCACCATGTCAAAAGTCTTTCTGTGTGAAGACGTAATAACACTGAACAAATACACCAGGATTTAGTAATAATATTAAGCCAGGAATCATTTTTTCTCTCTTCCAGATGGAACTCCTGTTTTTCCCCAACTTTTTCCTGACGCATGCACAGCAGTATCGCTGGTCAGTGAGTCATCATGAAATATACTTCTGAGGGAATGACTTTGGTTAGATGGTGTACAGTTTGTTTATTTTCGGCCTGTGTGCTCAGGTATCAGACGCTGTACCAGGTCGGTGTGTTGGTGTCTCGATCGTCCCTGCGCTGTGTGAAGATCAGGAAGCTGTGGGTGCTTTCTTTGCTACAGGTAAGAAATACAGAGTAAAGTCCAAACCAGCAGAAACGTGATGTGTTTCAGCTGAAATCATCATCATCATCACCACATCTTAGTTTGAATCTTGAAACTCACTCCTTTCATGGTCAAGAACACAGAGACCAAAATGAAAACACACTGAGGTGAAGTACTTGGAGATCATTGAACCTCTGACTCTACTGGACTTGCCTCTTGTACTGGGATGTTTGTTTCTATCACAGAGGACAGAACCGCCGCCGTGTAGCTGGTCATCAGGCAAAGCAGGAGAAAGTTAATGAAGTAAACTTCACAATACGACTGCTGTGGTGTTACAGAAAGCAGTTTGACGTTTTGTTTCAGGCGAGAAACTAGTTGCTTTAATTTTAAATATGTTGTTAATTTGTCAAGTGAGAGCCTGAAGTTGTTGACACTTGACTATTGAAATACCCGATAGTAAGATATTTTCTCAGAGTTTTTTTATTGTTTGAATGCAATTACAGCATAAATTACTATTACAGTTTTGAATAGTAAATGTATTTGTTTTTTATTGCATTGCATAAAACATCAATATCATTTATTTTTAGGATACACAATTTGGTATGATTGTAACAGTACTGCTGTAATTTTGCAATGTTTTCACAAAATCATTTTTTTAAAAAATGGTTTCAGAAAGTTTTAACTATAGACTTGTAGACATGGATGAAGCAACCGGGACGCAGACGTGTAAAAAAGTGCAATACTCCCAATGGCCACTAGATGTTGGCTCCAACTCACCTAAGTTCAGAAATGTTCATTTTCGATCCTGAAATACTCAGTTAATACATTTTTTTCCACAGTAATTTTGATGTTATTTGGTAAAGTTAATTCTTCTCATCAGTGATCTGGTACATCTGAAAATCATTTCATCATTACCGGTAAGTAGATATTAGTCTCCAATGAGACCAGACTTGAACTCAAGTCTCATACACATTGGACAGTGTCCTTCAAATATGGTCACTTCTGGCTCCAAACAGTCAACATGGCAACTTTCAAATGCAGAACTACTGGTTTCAAAACTACGGAGTCCACAGAGCAACCAGTGACGTCATGTTTGCTTCGTCCATTCTGAATACAGTCAGTGGTAACAATGCATGCTCTGTGGCTCCCTCTCTTCAGCTCTTGCAAACCAGTCATTGCTGGTTGAGACAAAACACTTCAGTACCAGTGCACCAGCACAGAAACATTGCTGAAGACACCAGATTTAAAACTCATACAGAGAGAGACGAAGCCTTGAAATGACAGAAGTACATGCAACTGCAATACAAACAGAAACTTTGACTTTTAACCACATTTTCAGCATGAACACTCAATCGCATGCACAGCTGTGTGCTGCCAGTAAAGTGTTTGGAGGTAGGAGTTGTGGATTTTGACTGAACAGCTGTTTACGGACGAAGATTCATGTGAACTCTCTGTCTGACTTGATGCACACACCATCATCATGACAAACTTATCTGTGGAGGTCAGCTCAATACAGGGGATGGAGACCTGGCCACTAACAGCTTCTCCGCTCTCTGTGCCATTTACACACACTTGAATGGTATTTCTGTCGCACTGCTGCTACATGCTGTTTCCCCAGTAGCAGCAGGCAACAGATAAATGACGCCAGTAGCAGCAGTTTGCTGGATCTTTTTAAATGATGTCGATCACCTGGTCTGCACTGGGTGACGTACTTGACCTAAATCTTCTACATTCTCCAGACGTGACCCAGCTACTGTACACTTTGTTTTATTTGGTTTCTATAGAAGCACACACACACACACACACAGCCTCATTACCACCCCATGCTGGTGTGACCCCTCTAAGGTCTCTCCAGTCCTGGAAAAACATTCAGATGATATCTTGCTATATCTTACCACAAGGTGAAATAAAAAATGCTAGAAAGGCATCGCCCACCATGCACTAAACGGGATGGTGTGCTGTTGCTGGTTTTTCAGAAGCTAAAAGTCTGTACATATCTTCCCAGAGAAACTTATGTCAGGAATGACACAACATATTCCTGTTGGAGACAGTCCCCCAATTCTGGCTGCAGTCTCTCAGACCACACATCGACCATCAGAGGTAGTTTGACTTGTGATCCAACAGAGGGCGCTCTACAACTTCAGTTCAACCTATTCACAGATTGTACAGTATGGATGAAGCTAATGTGGTTGGCTTGTGGACATTTTGAAGCTAGGAGTTTGGCATTTGAACGTTGCCATGTTGGTTGTTTTGGAGCCAAGTTCACCATATTTGGATATGGAGAGAGTTAGGAGGCCGGGCTGACCCTTGAACCTGAGGATGCTACACAATGTCTGAGACTGTAGTTGAGGCCTGCTGTCATTGGAGCCTAAGACTTGTCAATCAAACTAACCCCACCCCTAAATCTTCTTCGTCTCTCAGCCTAATATCTAATTAACAATGAAATGATTTTCAGATGGACTAGATCACTGAGAAGAAGAGTTGACTTTAACTAATGACGTCAGAATGACTTGTAGAAAAAATGTATTGACTGAATATTTCAGGGTTGAAAATTATGATTTTTGAATTGAAGTCAATTGGAGTCAGCATCTAGTGGCTATATGTGGTATTGGACTTTTTTTTTTTCGCACTTCAGCATTGGCCCCTGTGTTGGTTGTACAGTCTATGGGTAAACACCATGGTAACCTACGTGTACTGTGTTTGTGTCTCAGACTTGAGACATGTACTGACTGTGCTCTGTCCTCCCTCCACAGGTGGTGAATGCAGTGTTCCTCCTGTTCGCTGTGCGTTACCAGTTCCTGCCCAATGCCTGGGTGGTGTTTGTTATTATCCTCTATGAGGGTCTGCTGGGTGGAGCTGCATATGTCAACACCTTCCACTTCATCAGCAAGGAGGTAAAGTTTTCTCTCTGTCAGTTGGTTTGTTATTTCTTCTTCCTGTAAATGTGATGTACTATAATCAGCTGCTCTGAGCTGATCTTCTCTAACAGATGTTCATTTTCCCAGACTCCAGTAGCAGTAGATGAAGAGCACTTCACTTTAAGCTCCACTATATCTGAGTACAGCTTCACAAAGCCATTCATTATTCATTATTGACTGATCCTGTCTCATATTGAGTACTGTCTTACAATCTGGTCATCTATACTAAAAACTATAAAACAACTTTATAAAAAGCCATCAAGGTATTTGCCAAAAAACACATTCATTTCACCATTGTGCCATTTATTGAGTTTTGAAAGTTTTAAAACTTTTAAACCACCCATGGAGGAATTTATAAGTACCAGTTATGTGTTATTTGCTGTTTTTATACAGTGTTGTTTATACTCTTATGTTGTGTTTATGTTTGTTTTTGTCTTTCAATGTTTGAGGACGCCTGATGGAAATGAACTCCTATCTAAATCCAGCATATTTGTACTGGGGGTTCATTAATGTGAACTGTCCTCACCAAATAAGGAAAAAAGCAAGGTGCTGGCATTGTACAGTAAGCTGTGTCTCAGCCCTGATGTCTCTGTTGTCTCCCACAGACTGAGGACAGGTACAGGGAGTTCGCGATGGCTGCTGCCAGCGTAGGAGACAGTCTGGGCATCGCTCTGGCTGGACTCGCAGCTTTCCCCGTCCACAGATACTTCTGTTCCCTTTAACTGAGCCCACACACTGACCAGCAGGATGAATAACCAGGACGTGGGTGTGATTCATCTGAGGGATTCTTTACTTTTTTGTATTATTATTATCTGAAATGGGTCAGAGACTGATCTGGAAAAAGCAGACTCTACTCCCACATAAAAACACTGACTCCACATCCTGAATTTCATGTGGATTCACGATCGACAGCACTGCGTCCTCCATGAAGATGGAGCACATCTTTTCACACACAGATTGACTGATGGCACTTCATAGGACGTGTGCATCCAATGGTTTCATGACACCAGCCACAAACACTGATTGTTTTTGTGTTTTGAAGCCAGGAACTTTTGAACAGACCAGTAGTTCTAATGCTATTTGGACATTTTACATGTTTTTATTTATATTTACCGCTGATTCTGTGGGATAATTAATCTCTTATATGCCAATGTTATGTTTTCACGTAGTGTTCTCAGTATTGGGACACTAACAAAGAGCTCAGCCTCGACTCCTGACCTGTACATCATCATTTTGTGCTCTACACAGTTAAAATCTGAAAACAAATTCTCACACTGGAGCTTAAAACTGCCCAGTATATTAAAACTTCAATTGTGCCTTCCTATTTTTCAAAGAAGTGTGAATAAGGTTTGACTAACTGACATATGTTGTTACACTTTTGCTTTTTGATCATGGTACTAACAAGACAGGTCATTAAATAAAGTGACCAAATGGCTTCTAGTATAATTATCTACCAAATGGGAACAAGGGTATTTTATGTGGATTAACTTATAGTATATATAATGTAGCAGTGTGAAAACCAGGACAATTTTCAGAGCTTAAATGTGCAGCAACATTTATATAAATGAAGAATTAATGCAGAACATGCTTTAGTTTGTGAATGCATCTTGCTTTTTTCATTATGAAATTCCACAAGTTGATTTCACATATAATTTTGAAAACAGTAACAACTCTTATAAGTTGATACTTCGTGTCCAAATGTACATGTTTTCTTCTGAACACCAACATTCCTGCTGACACTGTAACTACTGTGTGCTGCTGCTGCTGCTGCTGCTGCTGCTGCTGCTTTTTTTGTTTTATCACTGACTCTTGAGGTTTGTTTAAGCATGTGATTGCTTGAACAAAAATATTACACAAATAAAAGAGGTTTACCATTGATTTACCAGAGTATGATGCCATGGTGTCATTTATTATTTTTATTTGATGTTCATATCAGAGAAAGCCAGTTAGCAAAAAAATATTACGTGGGCCGGTCCCGAGGTTCAGACCGTAAACTGTTTATAGAATGGACTAAGCTAACGTGACGTCACCCGTTAGTTTGTGAACTCCCATTCTGAAGCCAGGGGTTTGGTATTTGAACATGGCCATGTTGGTTGTTTGCAGCCAAAAGTGACCATATTTGGATATGAATGGGGGAGTGAGGAGGCGGGTCTGACCCTTGAATCTAGCCTCATTTTTGAGCACTGGTTGCTTTGTCCATTGTTATATACAGTCTATGAATTATACAGAAAGCAGTTACATTAATATCGTGTAAATTAAATATGAAGTACATTTGAAAAATGTGGTGTTTGCTTTAAAGTATATACAGGATGCTGCGTGGTGATACACTGTGGTGTTTGCCTATGAGTCATAACAATCTGTCTGGCACGTCTGACTTGTTAAATAACTAAGATTTTCCTATCTGTTCTGAAATAAAATGAATTCCTGTTAACAACAGGGGCCAGTAGTTCAAAATGTTTCAATAGATCTAGATTTGGATCTGGAAATCCAATCTACCTGCTATCTACCTTTTTTTTTAGAGAGCATTGAAATAAGTCACTCTGATCCACCAGATGACCAAATCCAAATTAGCATAGCTCTAAATGGGACTACATACAGTGTTACAGTGTAAGTATCAGCTCTGTAAAGATAAACAGGTAGAACAAATAACATAGAGTCACTTTAGAAGAGACAGAAAACAGCAGAATAACAACACAAATACCACTTCCATTTAAAGAGTCAGACCTCTCATCTGACTCACAACTAGTCAATACAATATCACATTTACACATTAATTACAAATACATTTCAATGGGTTTTAAATAATAAAAATCACTGTCATTAATATACCTTATATATACTATATTTTATTGAATATTGGCAGCTGTTTGAGGGATTTTATTTTACTTTACTTAAAGACTTACTACAAAGACTAATGTCTACTTTGCCTTATCAATGTAACGATAAAAAAAAAAAAACAAGTGAAAAATATGAATCAATGTGTATCAACTGTGTCACACAAATTGTAATGTTGGAAGAATTTGCAGTAGTAGTTTGTTCCAGAATCCAGGCTGGGATTCTGCTGGGATCAGCAAATCCAGACTTCTTTGGATGTTTCCTAATCATACTAAAAACTTCTAAACTAAACATAATGAAGGTTTGATCCAGATCAAAACCAAGACTGGATTACATGATCTAATCTGATTTTATAGTTATTTTCAATTTTGAACAATCCATTTTCAAGATTAGATCAAATCACAAAACGTCCCGTGTCATACAATGTAAGGTAAAAACAATAAAATGTTGGGTAATAAACATAAAATGTTGGCTAAAAACAACCAAATGTTCGATAAACATAATAAGACATAGGATAAAAAACAACCCAATTAGATGAAAAGTACTAAATATTGGATGAACACAACAAAACGTTTGGTGAAAACAACAAAAAGTTGGATAAAAACAATAAAATATTGGATGAAAACCACTAAATGTTGGATACACACAACAATACGTTGGGTAAAACAATTTATCTTATTGGGTTAATACAACTCAGGCATTTTAGTGTGTATGATAGTTGCACTATATTATTATTAAATAATTTAAAAGTCTTAATCAATGTATTCACTTTTACTGAGTAGAAATATGTTCCCACTGACACAAAAATGTTTAAAAACAATAATAATAATAAAAATATGATCTTTAATGAGTCTTGTTGGAGCTTCTGTGTGACCTTTGACCGGGGAGCTGTGGACTGAGCCACGCGCGCTCCCTGCAGCGGAGGAGGAGACAGCAGTGTTCACGAGCACGAGCAGGAGTGAACCGGCACAGACGGTACCTACCGGGGGAAGAAGAGGGGCCGGTGGACGGAGAAAGAGCCCACGATCCACGGCATGAAACACGCTGACGTGTGCTTCTCAGAGTTCTGCTATCTCTTCGTCAACGGTAACTACGTCTTCTTTTGTCTCGTGGGGTTTAGCGGCGGCGCGTGGGTCGTCTTTTGAAAAATAACTGCTGCTAGCCTTCGTTAGCTTGACACCGTACGTATGTTAGGTAAGCTAGCAGCCGTGGTTAGCCCCGCGAGCCTCCGTCATCTAACCTACATACGGTTTAACGTTGAATTACCACAGTTAAGCGTGTGTAGTGGCTCGGTGGCAGCTGGCGGACATCTGCGTTACCCTTCGGGATGAATACCCAGTCAACAAAACGGTTGGTGAAGTTATCAGAGGACCGGGACTCTGACGTCGTTAGCAGTGATGTAAGCTAACGTGGTAATGGCGAAGCTACGCCCCTAGGCCTCACATTCCTCCACGGATAACGTCAGCTTTCTGTTCCGTGTAAACAAACCAATATATATGTCCGAGTGACTGTTATTGTCTTGTGAAGTTATCGGTTAGCCAGGACCGAGTTACTGTGTTGTTCCGCCGAGTGACCCAGCTGTATCTCTGTCCCCCACAGTTCCCTGTTCTCCACAGAACCACAGACAGAGCCTGACGGACAGGAACTGAACACACACCGGGTTGGACTGTGCTGTGTTGTGACTCCGTTGCCCCCCGAGGGGAGAAAGAAACAAGGATATTTAGTGTCCCTGCTGTGTGAGACGAGGAGTACGTGGTCAAAGTGTGTGAGCAGCTCTCCCTATGTGTGTGACAATGGGGGACATCAGTGACCTGGACCGACAGATAGAGCAGCTCAGACGCTGTGAGCTCATTAAGGAAAATGAAGTCAAAGCACTGTGTGCCAAGGCCAGGTAATGGATCAGACTGGTTTCTGTACTCACAGACATGTTGAATACATTGGAGAGAGTTTCATTTGAACTTAGAATTTATGCGTAATAAACCTATTGTTAACAGTAGCTGCTACATTTAAGTTTTGAGAGTGTTCTTCCATCATAATGCACAAAACCGTTTGTTTACATTTTGTTTATGTTTATGTTATTAAATGTCATAACAGTGGTGGGATGACAAAGATCGATGCTCTCTGCAGTGTATTTACATTTATGGTCTTAAAATGTACTTGGAGTTAGTGTGCACTGTTGTTTTAACAGTTTCTTTGAAGGCTTCCCAGTTTGTCATAGCAAGTGTTTAATTAAATAAATAAATGTAACAGCCTGAAATGTTTAGCCATGTTATTGCCATTCACTGCTGTATATAGAGTGGATGAAACAAACATGACATAACTTACCATTTTGAAGATAGGAAAACCTCTTTTTTTTTCTAAAAAAAAAGAAAAGAAACCTACATTACTTGACATTTATTGACCAATGTCAGCAACCTGCCTTGATTATGTACTCTGGGCTAGTGCAGTATTTATTAGGTATCTGATTGCAGCTGGATATTGGCAGATATTCAGGTAACTCAGACTGGGACGTGGCTCCTGAAAGTCAAACTTTAAATTTGAAAGAGGATTGTAGCTGCTGTTTTTGAGGCTGCTTGAAAAGCAATCACATTTTAACCCATTCTGTCATATACTGAATTACAGTTTGCACTTACATTTTTTTACAACACTGTGAAGATGTTTAATTTGGGGGAAAGTATCAAACATCCACACACAGACAGCAATTCAAAACATTGCTCCACTGTTGACAGTAAAATCAGCGTCTAATATCAGCTGTTCTGTATTTCTTTTCTCTGCTGGAGTGAAACAAAAGAGCGACTCACCAGAAAAGGCAACAGTGGATATCTTCAGCTCTGTGGCATGAAAATACAGATGTGTCCACTAGGGGGTGTTCTTCTGTAACTGACAGGGACAGTCAGCAGGACCTCTTTTATTTATTGTAGAAAAACAGGACATTATAATTTATATCTCTGCGTGGATTTATTTTCAGAGAGATCCTGGTTGAAGAAAGCAATGTCCAGAGAGTAGACTCTCCTGTCACAGTGAGTAACATCTGTTGATTTGTTTGTTTGTGATTTATCTAAAAGTCAGTAAAGTCTGATCTTGATGTTTCTTCTGGCTTTTCTCACAGGTGTGTGGTGATATACATGGTCAGTTCTATGACTTGAAAGAGCTCTTCAGAGTAAGTTTCAGTTCCTGTTTGCTCACTGTACACATGACAGTTTTATGGTTGTCGGGAATAGATTTTAAAGTTTGCTGGTGGACTTGTACACATGCTGAACATGATCCAGATGGAAAATGCTGAATTTACAATTTTGGTTTGTTCCCAATTTCTCAGCATTTTTCTTCTTTAAAATATAATAGAAGTCTGAGGTCTACCACCAACACTGCCCTTAAAGTACACACAAACTATTAATAACAACTTTGTTACTGCATTGTGCTGTTAATACAAACTCAAGGTTTTCATTCATTTCAAATTAAAAGCCCTAACATTGGCAGGAGCATTTCCTTTGGTAACAGGGCTTTTATTGTATTATATTGTATTTTTTTTATATTGTAGTGAATATTGTGCAGGCTGCATGAGAAGCTTTGAAGGTTGATTGTGGTCAAAGAATTCATTTTATACTGTTCAAACTGAGTCTTTGAAATAAGGTAAAGTCTTGGTACAGGTCTTTCAGAACATGATGTATTTGACAGACTCTGTTACAGGTCTTCTGAGAATGGTGGTTGCAGTATTTTGTGTTGTTTTGATGACTCATCAACATAAAATACAGATGTTGTTTTTTTTTCCTTTTCTTTCCGGATGACAGGTTGGTGGAGATGTCCCAGAGACAAATTATCTCTTCATGGGTGACTTTGTGGACCGAGGTTTCTACAGTGTGGAGACTTTCCTTCTGCTGCTAGCTCTTAAGGTACACGTGAATATTTTATGCGTGTCCACTGCTGAGTCGACACAGTCACATCTTTGTTGGCGTAGATGGAAGAAGGAGTGGGCAGTGAAAATATAAGAGATAACCTTCTGTAGGTGGCCTGCTAATCCTATATTCTAATCTTTCAAGTGCATGTATTCATCACTCTGTCTTTCAGGACATGCATGTCCTTCAATTTTAACATCTGCTGTGCTCCACAGGTGCGTTATCCAGACAGGATAACCCTGATCCGGGGAAACCACGAGTCCCGGCAAATCACCCAGGTGTACGGCTTCTATGATGAGTGCCTCCGCAAGTACGGCTCAGTCACCGTCTGGAGATACTGCACCGAGATTTTCGACTACCTGTCCCTCTCTGCCATTATCGACGGCAAGGTGAAACACACTGTCCAATATTGATGACAGTAGAAGTGAAAGCTCACGTTTGTCTGTTACCTCTCTGATGTGCAAATGTGTTTCCTGGACACCCAAGTAACATTAATTCAAGGCAACTGGATTTAGTTAAAGATTCTTGATGATGGTTCTTCTTAAACCAAGTCCAGTAACCTCAACTTAACTTTACGTGGATGTTTATGCCTTAATACAATCTAAGGGGGTGTGTTGTACAAACTCAGCCTCATACAGTTGAATGAATGAGGAAATGTTACTTGGACCATGACCATGGATGACTGAGAATCTTCAGATGTTTTCCTGGACATGGTTTTCCGTTTGTGATATGCTGCTCTACCGGTTCTATTTATCTTGATGTATTTCTCTCTGTGACCCTTCAGATCTTCTGTGTGCACGGAGGCTTGTCTCCTTCCATCCAGACACTGGACCAAATCCGGACTATTGACAGAAAACAAGAGGTGCCCCATGACGGGCCCATGTGTGACCTCCTGTGGTCGGACCCTGAAGGTAGAAAGCCATTATTTTAAACACTGCAGGTGTAACTCCCATGTATTTGATGAATTAAGGCTGAAGAATACAAACAGCAGTGACTTCCAGTGGTGTCATGTCTGATCAGTCCTCTCTGTCCCCACTCGCAGACACCACGGGGTGGGGGGTGAGTCCCAGAGGTGCTGGCTACTTGTTTGGGAGCGACGTGGTGGCTCAGTTCAACGCCGCCAATGACATCCACATGATCTGTCGAGCGCACCAGCTGGTCATGGAGGGATACAAGTGGCACTTCAACGAGACCGTGCTCACTGTGTGGTCAGCTCCCAACTACTGCTACAGGTAAGAAGCTGCATTCTGCTCTAATAGTCCTTGTTTGAATGGATGTGATGTCATCACCTGATTGAGTGGAGGATCTCTGGCAGGAAATGTGTTGCTGTTGGCAGAAGTCAGAAAAGGATGATCATACAGACAAGAGAAAATCAAAAAGCAACTTGTTACAACCACGAGGAATATCTGTGAATATGTCGAACCTTGAAGCAAACTGAGGCTGCAGTGAACGCTGTCAGATCAAAACTGGACAAAGGAAGATTGGAACACCGCAGCCTGGTCTGAAGAGGCACGATTTCAACTGCTACATTCAGATAGTTGGAGTTTTAACAGTATGAAGCTCCCTGCCTTGTATCCACCGTCAGTGGTGCTACTGTGATGGTGTGGAGGTTATTTTCTTGGCAGACTTGGGCCATCATTCAAACACCACAGTCTGCCTGAGTGTTGTTGCTGACCCTGCCCATCGCTTAGTGATCAGTGTTCAGCAGGATAATATCACAAAGCTCAATTCATCTTCAAATGTCGTCCTCAGTCGGCAGATCTCAGTCCAGCAGAGCAGCTTTGGGATGTGATGAACAGGAGATTGACTTTATGGAGGTCCAGCTGTGTGATGCTGTGATGTCATTATCGAACAAAATATCCAAGGAGTCTTCCCAGCATCTCCTTGAATCACAGCCACAAAGAATTCAGGCAGTTCTGAAGGCAGCCTGTAAGCATTGATACTATTAGGTGGGATAAACTTTAAAGGTTAATCTACATGGGAACTGGTGAAGTCATCTGATGGAACAGAAAGGCTTTTATTTTAGCACAAATATGTAACACCAGAGCCGCACTCAAAGGCCGTCAACCTCAGTTCTCCAGAAGACCACACAGGCTTGTCCAAGCTAATTAGAGCATCTCCACAAACACTGTCCGTGGAGGAATGTGCTCTGCTGTGGTTACTGCGCTGAATAAGAAAACGCAGCAGCAGCACTGAGTGAGGGTCAAACAGTTCATCTTGTGCTACTTTCAGGTTTTCAGGTCAGACACAGAACAACAGAGCGTTCCGTGAACCGGATCTGATGTAGCTTGTATCGGTTTCTGCACTTTGGTCTGTTCTTTGTTTTACGTTTGCAAGGATCTGAATCTGATTCCAGACAGAATTCTGGTGACGGACTTTCACTGCTGCTGTGTGTTTGCTGCAGTTCTGCATGATTTTACCTTAGATTGTGTTTTCTGTTCATCCTTGTTGGGGATGCATCAGGACATATTAGCGTTTACACTACAAAAGAGATGTTGTCACATGCGTCCTAGACCACCTTCAGATGTTGTTTGAGTGATTGAATCTCAATTAGTGGTCGTTCAAACTCATATTCAGAGCTGTCCACACATCTTAAAACCAAGTGTAAACATCCTCTATATTGAATTTGCTTTGTAGTAAAAATACAAGTACATACAGTCCTAATCTGTTGTTTTTCCCTGTTCCCCCATCAGATGTGGCAACGTGGCGGCCATCTTGGAGCTGGACGAGCATCTACAGCGGGAGTTCATCATTTTTGAGGCAGCGCCACAAGAGACCAGAGGCATCCCCTCCAAGAAGCCAGTAGCCGACTATTTTCTGTGAAATCTTTCCGAGCAGACAGCCACGATGTGTCGAAAACCTCCGGTACCATTTCACACCGGCCGCCCTCCATCCTCCCGCCGCTGGACCACTCTGTCAGCCCGGACTCGGAGCAGTTAGACAGAAAACCCGCCAAACTGCGAAGCCGTTGCAATGCTTGGATTTTTTTTTTTTGCCGCACTGCCCAAGCCTGACAGAGCGGTCCCTGTGAAAGGTGTCAGGGCGAAGCTGATTATGGGCCCATGACTGTTGTCACCTCTCCTCAGCTTTCTAAAGACGGCCATTTTCTTTCTGCCCTCATCCTCCTCACTCTCTGTAGATACAACACTCTCCCCCCACTGCCTTCATGCTCCTCACCCTCGTAGTTTTCTTTTTTTTTATCATGAACTGTCGTTTAGTTCTTAGGAGTATTTGGAAGGAGTTAGATTTTTTTCCCACAAATATGCAGCTGTAGGAAATTTCACACTTTTATCATTTAAGGAATTCCCTCAATGCATATCTTGTCTTTGTTTTTGATTTTTGTATAATTGTTGCTGCCAGGTTTAAATGCAAAATTCCCCCCCACCACTTTTTCTTTCTTTTCTTTTCTTTTTTTTTTGCTCTTATGTTTCTGTTTAACTGTCCGTGCGTTGCTATTTAACATATAAAGTGCTGCTGCTCGGCACCATCACAAACAACACACCAGAAATGTAATGACTTCCTGACAAGAAGTCACTATGTTCACCATTGTTTTCTCTCTTAATTCCTTTTAATCTACAAATCTCTGTAGGTCTGTCAATTTTGATATTGTGAGAATAAAGTTTTTGTATCAATGCTGATTTATTGGTATAGATGTGATTTCATGGTGTTGTCATGGAAACAGCTCTGGAGGAGGGCAACAGTGTTCAGTGTGTAGCATAACGACTGCTCAATTACGTCTTGGTGAAAGAAAACAAGTGGGGGGCAGGAAAACATCACTACTGTGTCAGTGAGCTGGAGATGAAGGAGAAAGTGTATTGCAGTGACCATATTTAGAAATGGACACATTTCATCATTAAGTACATCTTAGGCTTCAGAAAGAGGAAGAATTTGGGGCGGGTTAGCTTGATTGACAGGTCTGATCTCCAATGAGACCGCCACTGAACTCCAGTCTCATACACATTGCGCAGTGACTTTGAGTTCAAGGGTTAGACCTGCCCCCTCACTTCTCCTTTCATATTTCATGTCTGATATGGACACAGTAACCAGGACTCAAAAATAAGGCAAATACAGAAGTGCAAAAAAAGTCCAATACCACCGATGACCACTACATGCTGCCTCCAAAAAACTCAGACCGTAAACTGTTTATAAATCGGATGAAGCTAATGGGAAGTCAACTATTGGTTTGTGGACTTGCGTATTGAAATCAGGAGTTGGTCACTTGAACGTTAACATGTTAGTTGTTTGGAACCGGAAGTGACCATATTTGGATATGAAGCAAGGAGTAAGGAGGCAGGTCTGACCCTTGAACCCAATGTGTATGAGACTGACTCGAGTTCAGTGCTGCTCTCATTGGAGACCAGACCTGGTGATCAAACTAACTCCACCCCTAACTCCTCCTCTTTTCACATCCTAATATCTCCTTACTGATTAAATCATTTTCAGATGGACCACCAGATCACTGAGAAAAAGGGCTGACTTTAACTAGTGACATCCCAGTGACTTGTTGAAGCAATGTACCGACTAAGTATTTCATGATTGAAAATTACCATTTTTTAAAAATTGAAGTCACTTGAATTTCCCTCAGGATTAAAAGTATCTATCTATCTTGAAACCAGAGTTTTTCGGAGCCAGCATCTAGTGGCCATTGGTGGTATTGCACTCAAGCAACTAGATGATGGCTTCTTCTAACCTCTGGCCTGGTGTGTATGTGTGTATAAACCTGACAGATCACTCTAGGTGACTCAGACTTAACATGCAGGTTTGTTCGAAGGGTAGTGACAAGGTGACGTCATCCAGCAGCTAAGAGCGCTGCGATACGGAGTCATCATGCAGGATCAGAGATCTCTGGCTGTACAAGTTTTACAGCTAGTTCTTCTAGCTCGACAGAAGGCGTTCCTCCTCCCTGTTTTAAACAGCTCCACGGTGAGGCACAAAAAAAGGAACACCCGGAAAAACGCAGCACTCCGTCGGACAGAGTCAGAGAGACGAGCCGCTCACCGACAGGTAGACTCAACATGGCAGTTTACTACTACGCTCTGTTTGTAGGAATCATCACTAGTTAGCGCAAATTAACAACACAGCGAAACAGCTGTCAGTTAGAAATCTGAGGAGCATTCTGAAGTGACTTCTTGCTATCGTACTGTCGGATTTGTTTGCCGTAAACTGAACTTGTATCCGATAATTACACGACAAACGTCAGTTATCTTGATAACTAATTGGGTACTCCCGCACGCGCAGTTTCACGATGTTGCAACTTGACGTGCGCGTGTCAATGATATCGCCAACAACCCGAACCTCCATTGTGCACTCCCACAGTTTATATTCATTTACGCTCCCGTCGGCCTGTATCAAAACCACTACACACAAAAATACATCTGAATACACGTTAAGATCTCCTGATAAATTCGGCGTTATGATATTTAACAAATGTTTGCTAGTAGCTCTTTGCTGGCTCGCTATTTCTCTGCACGCGCGGCTTCACAGTATAGCAATTTACATGCGTGTGCCACCGTATCTCTACGGCGGCATCAGAACCTCCGTTGTGAAATACCACAATTTATATTTATTCACGTTTCCTCAGGCCTGCATCAATATAGCCACACACCTCAAAGCAAAGGGTCAAACGTCAAGATCTCCTGATAAATTCGGCGAAAAGATATTTAAGAAATACCTCGTGTTCGCTGCGAAATGTTGCGAAATGTGCTCAGGAGCGTTCCTTAAATCCACTGGTATTTGGTGGGGTTTGAAAAAAAGATGTGAGAAGTCACTTCTTAAATAAACAGTTCTCTGTCTAGACTTGCTTTGATTTTCAGTATTTTGTATTGTAGTTTTTATGAATACTGTGTAATACTTACAGAGTTCTGCCGTACATCTGTTTTTGCTGAATCATTAGGCAGACAGGCCTGGCTGGTCTTACTACAAGACGTCTTAGTAAATACTAGCATGTGATCACAGAGTTTCATTCACACTTAGGGGAGCTCAACTCAAACTCAAATTAACTAAACTTTGCCACATTGTTGTTTGACACACTATGGCATTTTTCTGAAGTTGTGTTATATTGTGAATTTTTATAATAACTTCTCAATCGCCACAAATGGACCAATGAGCAGATACTGTGCAGGGGGTGCTTAAAAAGAAGAATTTATAAGAGCACAACACACTGAAAGATAGTTTTAACAAGTGCGCAACAAAAATTCAACTTGCCCTAGTGGCTCATGGGAGTGACAGTGCTACCTGCCACTGCTGAAATCCACCCACATTTGGCTGGTCGGTGGGGGTAAGGTCAAGCCCTGTGTGTTGGTACCTTTTTTTTTTTCCAGATGGACCACCAGATCACTGAGAAGAGTTAACTAATGACATCAGAAAAAAATGTACTGACTGAGTATTTTATGATTGAAAATCACCATTTTTGAATTGCAGTCAATTCGAGCTGGAGTGTTTTGGAGACAGCATCTAGTGGCCATCATGAGTATTGCACCTTTGTAGTGCACAGAAACCCTTCATTTCTCAGGGCTTTTATTGTGAAAGATTTATAAGTACACCTGTGCTGATTAAGTACTTCGAAACCACCAGCATGCTTTTTGTTTGCCTCTGTTCATTTTCTGAATTCATTAAATATTCTGCAGGTTCAATGGGGAGGTTGATAGGCTAGATTTGTCCTGCGTCCCGCCTGTGGATTGGTTTTAGATTATGGCTAACAGACTGGTTCCACCATAGCCACATTCAAATGCTAAACTCCTGGCTTCAAACTGCAAGGCCACAAACCAACAGGTAACTTCACATTAGCTTCGTCCATTCTATAAACAGTCTGAGTTTTTTGGAGCCAACATCTAGAGGCCATCGGTGGTATTGCACTTCTTTTTTTTTTTTTAATATTATTTGCACTTCCACAGTGGCTTCACTTTTGAGACCTGCCATCACTTCTATAAACAGTTTGTTTGCATCCCAGAAAATGTCTTGGAAAAATAATTTCTTAAAGAGTAGGAGCCCATTTGCTGAATATTTGAAATAACAAATTGTGGTATTTTCCATTCATGAATTCAAAAACAGTTTGCCTTTTGGAGCATCACAGTTGGATGATTTTTCTTATTTTTGTCCATTTCAACTCTTTGAAAACGTGTCTCTGTCTCTCTATTTGTGCACATCTCTCCCAGGTTAAAGGATGGACACCCACAGTGAGGTCTTGGACAGGTTGCGGGCGACGTTTCGGTCAGGCGTCACAAGACCAGAGCAGTTTCGGCGAACACAGCTGAATAAGCTCATGTCCATGGTCACAGAAAATCAGGAGCAGATTATGAAGGCGCTGCACAAAGACCTCGGAAAGGTATGAGGCCGTGTGGCTGTGTCGTACCCAGACACATGAACACCACACTGATTCTACTGCTAAGGCTTGTTCATCTGTCCTGATGATGTTTAAAGCCTGTCACACTGAAAGTGGAAAACAGTAGGGATAGTTGTGATTACCTCTGCCAAGGAGGGTGTTTTCATTTGAGTTATTTGTTTGTTCATCTTTTAGTAACATCACAGAAAATCAACTTAACAGATTGTAATTTTTTTTTTTAAGAGATGGGGCATTACCCAAGACGTTGGGTTTTTGACATATTTGAAGAAGCAAACATTCAGTCCTCTTGGTTGCACTACTCTGCAATGAAAATCAGCTTTTTCAATTATTTATTCAACAAAAATTGAATTTTTAAATAAAGTAATTCATATTACTGTGCCTATTTCACATCCAAAGTGCAGCAGTGTTCAGTGTATAGAATCAGTACAGCTGGAATATGCCTTGGTGGAGGATTGTCCTCTCCGAGTGCTTTGTAGTTGACTGATAAATCCACACAATGAGCAGAGTTAACTCTCATCTGTGATTTCAGCCAAAATTTGAGGCTGCCATCTCTGAGGTGGATATGGTGATCAATGAGCTACACTACGCCATCACTAACCTTTCAAGCTGGATGCAGCCGGAGTACGTCAGCAAAAACCTGGTAGGTTGACTTCACACTGGGTGGACACAGCTATCGTTTGTACTATTGTTTGTCAGGTTGCATGTGTACTTCATGAACATTTCTTTTTATTTGCATTGCTCTGTTCAGGCCACAAAGTTAGATGACTGCTCTGTGCGGCGGGAACCTTTAGGAGTTGTGTTGATCATTGCACCGTGGAACTATCCCTTCCAGCTCGTCGTCATACCAATGATCGGAGCAATTGCTGCAGGTATCAACCACACCCATATTATTAGAACATATGTTTTCTTAAAGCTGCGCAAATCACCTGGATGACAGTGTGTAATACCGCCAACTAGGTAAAAATAACCAAAACAAGGAGCTGAAAGATGCTTATTAAACTCTCTGTAGAGCTGAAGCATTCATGACATGCATTATTGATATTAAAAATAGACTGGTGCAGTTTTAAGTTAACCCTTAAATGGACAAGCATGTGTAAATATTTCTGGAAAATTACCTAATTATTAATTTCGAATGTATCAAGGCTTAAAGTACCTTTTTTGTTTTCTCAGTATTTCCTGGGATAGATTTTTTGCTTATTTTAGGGTATAAATGTATTATTTATATAGTTGCAATACTTCACGTGTCACTTTTATAACACTCTGCACACAGTACAATATTTAAATGCTGGGGGATGTAATTGAAAGCATACAATTAAGAGTAAAATAAAGAGTAAATTAATATTTCACACCATTATATTTTTGTTTATCTGCAGAATATAAACCTTAGAACATAAATTAAAATTGGATGTTTAATTAGTCATTATCAAAAATGTGACAATTCAATCTTTTTTTTTTCTAGAATACACAAGAACATTTAAAATCTGTAAAAACAACATTTGCTGAAACAAAATAGATTAAACATGACAAAATGATAGCACTACGTTCCCTTCACACCAAACCTGAAGTAAATTTTCAGCTCACGTTTACTCGCACAAATCCGGCCGCTGCGTTCATACCAGATACAGCCACACGTGAATATTCACCCTCAACGGCCAATAGGATTACTCCAATTGAAAACTACAACAATTGCCATGTCCACCAATTACAATGAACAAGGTCAATAATGTTGCTGCCTTCTACCTGTTGTGGAAGTCCCAGAAATGTCAAATGGCGCCGTGTCTTGGGTTTTTTTTGTTTGTGGTTAGAAATGTGCAAATGTAACAGCTGTGAACTCAGCGAAATGTAGTGAGGTCTTTATCAGCTGGTCGGTGCTGATGTGTCTCCAACTAGGAAACTGTGTGATCGTCAAGCCTTCAGAGGTCAGCGCCGCCACAGACAGTCTGATCGCAGAGCTCCTCCCCAAATACCTGTCTCAGGTAAATTAGCAAGAAATGTTAATCAGGTTCCACAGTTATTAACTTCTTGACTGTTTTGTCAGTTCTTTACCATCAAGGTTATTTATGTTAATGATTACTAGTTTTTTTTTTTCTAAAAATTTCTTGCAACTCACGATTGTTGATATGAATACGTGTTAAGGAAGATGCCTAAGATGGGACTCTTGATTTGACAGGATGTCTGTGCAGTTGTTAGAGGTGGAGCAGAGGAGACCCAGGCCCTCCTGAAGAACCGATTTGACCACATCTTCTACACAGGTGAAAACATGTCACACGTGCTTCACATGATTGTGTGTATTAGACAAAAACCAAACCACCACTGTGCTATTTACAGAATTATTAAGTGACAAATACAACAACAACAACAACAGGGGGTGAAAAATAAAAAGAGCAGTTCCTCTGATGGCCCTTTGAGGCTCCTCCTCCCTCAGTCCTGTCGACTGTATAAAGAGTGGACGAAGCCATTGTCACATCACCTGTTGGTTTGTGGATTCATGTTTTGAAGCCAGGAGTTTAGCATTTGAACGTCACCATGTTGGTTGTTTGGTGCCAGAAGTGACCATATTTGGATATGAAGGGAGGAGTGAGGAGTGAGTTCAATGAGTATGAGACTGCTCTCATTGGAGACCGGACCTGTCAATCAAACTAACCACGCCCCTAAATCCTCCTCTTTTATCTGAAGTCAACTCTTCTTCTCAGTGATCTGGTGGTCTATCTGAAAATCATTTCATCAATAAATGTTAGGCTGAGAGAAGAGGAAGATTTAGGGGCGTGGTTAGTTTGATTGACAGGTCTGCTCTCCAGTGATTTACAGGAGTTTTATGGCTCATTTACCTGTGAACTCCAGTCTCATATACATTGGACAGTGTCCTTAGGTTTAAGGTCAGACCCCCCTCACTCCTCCTTTCATATCCAAATATGGTCATTTCCAGCTCCAACAAACCAACATGGCGACGTTCAGATGCCAAACTCCTGGCTTCGTTATGCAAGTCCATAAACTGACAATTGGTGTCATGTTAGCTTTGTCAGTTTTTATATGTACAGCCTACGTGTCAGATCCACCCCCTCGCTCCTCTCTTTCATCCATATATGGTCACTTCTGGCTCCACAGTTGTCTGTCATGTGACTTCTCGCCTCTCTCTGTCAGGTTCTCAGACCGTGGCCCGCTACATCCTGCAGGCCGCCGCGGTTCACTTAACCCCAGTGACCTTGGAGCTAGGAGGCAAGACTCCCTGCCTCATATATGGCCGGGTGGACGCCACAGCTGCCGCTCACCGCTTGGTGTGGGCCAAGTATTTTAACGCCGGACAGAGCTGCGTAGCTCCTGACTACGTGCTGTGTACCGCGGCCACTCGGGACGCCCTGCTGCCTGCGATACGTGATGTCCTGGAGAAGTTCTACGGCAAGGAGCCTCAGAAGAGTCCCGATGTGTCCCGCATTGTGTCAGCCCGCCACTGGACTCGTCTGATGGACCTGCTCGGGAAGACCAGCGGCAAGGTTGTTGTGGGAGGAGAGAACGACGAGGAGGATAAGTACATAGGTTGGTTAACGAGCGCTGTAATCTACCAGAAAGGTGGTCGGTATGATGCTTCACTTCATGCTGGTCCTCTGGTTCTCGGTGAACCACCGTGCTTCACAGCTGGAATGAAGTTCATCTTTTCTCGATCTTTGAGACGTGTTCTGGTTGTGAAACTGTAGTGTTGCTTTCACATTCAGGTTAACTTTGTACAATCTGTATCTGATGGGAGACATGCTCTTAGATACCAGTAGTCGTAACTTCTGCTAAAGATTTCTACTTTATCTACTGGACCAAGCTATCTCCTTGAGCTGACTGAAACTGCCAGTATCAACAGCCAGTAAAACCTGTTTCAGTGGCTATACGGGCACCTGAGGATTGTTTTAAAACAGACTGTGTAAAAAAACAAAAAAAAGACATTTTTTTCCAGAGACAGCAAACCAACTCTGATTCAGGATGATACTGAAACCTTCAGTAGTGGTCTGTGTTTAACTTTATTACAAAAGGAGTATTTACTCTTCTTTCCCTGTTCTGTCCTCAGCTCCCACGGTGGTTGTGGACGTGGCTGAAGACGACGCCCTCATGGCGGAGGAGATCTTCGGCCCCATCCTGCCCATCCTCGCTGTGGAGTCTCTGGAGAAAGCCATTGAGATCACCAACAGCAAAGAGAAGCCTCTGGCCCTCTACGTCTTCTCTGACGAGTCCTCTGTAAGAACACACACCTCTGCAGCCTCAGGGTGTTTTGCTCAGTATTTTAAAGGAGTAGTTAACAGAACCTACATACATGCAGGTTGATAGCTGTAATATTGAGAGGCCACAGGAAAGAAATGAAGGCATATTTGACCATTTATGGAAAAGTTTTTGTATGCAACAACCAGGCTGCCATGATGCAAGGCTTCTTCAGTCTAACTCGCCATGTGTAGCTTCCACATGCTGAGCCCATATGATGTCAGAGCATTTCAACCAATCATAAAATCCCCCCATATTTCTGATTGGTTGAAATGCTCTGACATCATATGGGTTCTTTGAAAATGGCAGCCTCCATGATGGGGGACTCTGACTTTCAGAGATCCTAGTTGTATAAGCTCTTTATTTTCAAACATTCTCACGAATTATTTTAAGTCATAATCTATCCAGGCTGTATTTTGTGACCATGTTTTTTTTTTGGTTCATTTTTATCAATTTTTATCCTAAAAAAAAAATATATTTTAAGGTGGTAAAAACGGTGCTAGAGAATGTCAGCAGTGGAGGATTCTGCTCTAATGATGGGATCGTCCACATGGCTCTGCCCGGCCTGCCCTTCGGAGGTGTAGGTAGGTGTGATCCAGTCATATGATTATAGAGCACCAACAGTTCACTGGTGGTCAGCCAGGATCAGCTTTCATGGAAACATCTGAATCTATCTTCCAAACTGTATTGTGGCCATGGCTTCTCTATTCCTTTTAATGTGGTTCAGAAAAGATTTGAAGTCCTCTGTCTCTGATCTGTTTCGGTACATGACTGCTTCTCACTCGTCTGTCCAGGTGCCAGCGGGTTTGGCAGTTACCACGGGCGCTGGGGCTTTGAGACGTTCAGCCACCGGCGGG
>OOFC01016773.1:25986-37685 GCA_900323345.1 Pseudochromis fuscus
CCATGCCCAAGAAAAGCTGCTCGATCATGTGATGACTGAGCAGTGTGTGTGAGTGTGTGAGGATCTTTTATTACGGTATGTGAGAGTGTGAATGAAATAGGGAAGTTATGTCTACGTCTGTGGTCACTTGTTTTTTCCTCACTGAGATTTAAACTGGTTCAGATTAATTTAAATACCAGCCTTTAGCCTCTCGCACTAAAATGTTTACACGGTGAGAATCAACAGTGTTTTTAACAAGCTCACTCATCTTTGATACATTTTTGGTCAGTTGGTTTATTTTTTCTTTGGTGTCTGTCTTTTTTTAATACTGTTTTTCATTACGTACTGTAAATAAAATTTGACTTTTATCACCATATCTTTAGTAGTTTTGTGAGTACAGAGAAACATTGGGCTCAATGTCAAACCAATGCACCACTTTACCCAAGTAACCTGTCAGCATGCCTTTGATTTACAAGCTAAACAGTATAGGTCCAAGAACTTTACTTCAAACAAACTTTCTTAAAATTTACCGTATTTTCCGGACTATAAGCCGCTATTGAATTTATTCGAACAGTTTAATGTTGTCCACTCTGACCGGGTCGGATGTGACGAGGCTAAATGTATCGGCGGCTTACAGCTTTCTAGCTTGTAAATAGCCAACGGGCTTCGTGCCGCCGATACATGAGCCACACCGGTGAAAGTTCAAAGCGTCGGGGAAAAAGTAGCGGCTTATAGTCCGGAAAATACGGTAAGTTCCTAAGAAATTAAGTCACTAAAAATGGAAACAGTGTCAACAAAGTGGCCAGTAAATTGCAGCAACTTTGAAATCACATCAAAATTCTGATATCCGGGATTACAGCACAGATTTAAGGACATTAGATGATGACAAATCAAGAAAAAGCACAAGTTTTGCAAATGGTTGGTCAAAGTGATCATATTTATTACAAATATGGATGATCAAATACAGGTCATACAGGTTCTGTCCATCTACTCTTGGGTAGATGTCTTCAGCAGGGAGACGCAGGACAGGTTCCCCTCCCCTGAACAAACAGCCTCATCAGTCACACTGCAGGTAACAGGAAAATCTACTCCGCTCAGATACTACAGTTTCCTTCAGAGTTTGCCGACGAGAACGACTCAGGTGTGTCTGTGGAGACTTTTCAGTCGTTGGTGAACAGTTCTTTTATTTCATACACCACAGGAATGAATATCAAAAATTAAAAATCCTGTACGTTGTGATGGCTGCACATGAAGCCAACTGGGTGTCGACTGCACAGTGTTAATCAGGGGGGAGAAAGAACTATTTATGAAAGGACGAACACACCGTGGAGGTCCCCGCCCAGCACTGGATCCTGAAGGAGCCTGCAGCTCTCGGACAACTCTGCTGTGGTGAGTTCATGGCTCAGGTTTGTATGAGGAGGGGGGGTTTGTGCTGGGGGAGACCTGCTCGGGGGCTGGAGACTCCGGCTGAGGGGAGGGGCTGGCCGCTGCCGGTGGCTCTTTCTGTACCAGCTCTGGCTCGTCCTGGCCGGCCTGGGGAGGATGGACCAGGACTCTGTCGATGAGGCCGAAGTCCTGCGCCTCCATGGGGCTCATGTAGCGGTCCCTCTCCATCACACTCTCTGAAATGAGGAGAGGAGTGAACATTGATTCACCACCAATCAGGAGAATCAGCTGCTGCTGTTTGATCTCACTGCATTAAAACTATAAATGTACATTTTACACTTTAAGGACCACAAGTTGGTTCTGTGTCACCAAAATAGTTCATAGAATTGACGAAGCTAACATGACAGACCGATGGTTTCCAGCTGCTGGCCCGTGTGTTTGGCGTAGATGTTGTTGATCTGTCTCTTCAGCTTCAGGATCTCCTCAGCCTGGATGGCGATGTCTGTGGCCTGACCCTGGACACACACACACACACACACACAAAAGAGCGCACTCGGCATTATTTCTCTTCGGTGTTAAAAAAAAAAAAAAAGACATGGGGAGAAGGGGGACCCATCTTACCCTGGCACCTCCTGAAGGCTGGTGGACCATGATGCGGGCGTTGGGAAGCGAGTGCCTCATGCCTGTGGTCCCTGCTGCCAAGAGCAGGCTGCCCATGCTGGCTGCCTGTCCGACGCACCAGGTGGAGATGGGATTGAGGATGTACTGCATGGTGTCGTAAATGGCCAGGCCTGCTGTCACCACACCGCCTGGAGGGGAGAGGCAGAGGCACATGGGCTGTCATGACATCAGTTTAGTTATTTTAAGGCCAAGAAATACAAAGGATTTTGAATTTTGAGTTTGAAGAGTTTGAAGGTTTATTCCGTTACCAGAACAAATGTTTGGATGAAGGTGATATATAACAGTCAGAGGCTGTTTACACTTGGTTTTAACATTATAGCTAACACCTATTAGAAGTATGTACGTTCCATTTTTTATTCCTTTATCAATGGACTGGTTTAATTGTTGATCACACCATCATATAACAGACCAGATGTCTCCGGTCAGGTATTTTAATAGCCTGGCCGGTCATTAAAAAACTGGATTAAACAGATATATGGATATAAAAACATTTTATTAAACTGAAATCAGATGCTACAGGAGTTTTTTTCTATCAAAAAAAGGAACTGAGGAGGCAGATCAGATAATAAATATAATATTTTATAGTTTCTGACATGTACTGTTTGCCTCATTTCTTCACTCACAAGATATTTTTCATCAAAAACTTCACAGCACTGTCTGACTTAATACCAAACCTTTGTTGTGCTTTTCTCACCAGGACTGTTGATGTACATGTGAATGGGCTTGTTGTTGCTTTCTGACTGTAGGAACAGCAGCTGGGCGATAACCAGACTGGCGACAGAGTCATCGATCTGAGCAGATGCCGGAGAGATAAAAAAAAAAAAAAAAAAGAAGTCACTCTGAAAGCATGTTTAAAATTCATAAATAAAACTAATCATCCTGGAGGACACTTACAGGACCCATGACGCAAATGATTCTTTCTCTCAGGAGACGAGAGTAGATGTCGTACGCTCGTTCTCCTCTCCCCTGAAACAAACATTTTTACTTTTTTACTAAACCTGCCTCACTAAAATTGCATTCATTAAAGTTTCTGGATGCTCTTTATGCTACTAGGTGGGTTTCTATCTACAGCCAGACCAATATATCGGTTTGCTGATTTAAAGGCTGACTGTGGGCTTTGTGGGCAGCATGGACGGATACTTCCATGCTGCAACTGAACAGTTCCAGTTGTTCTATTAACATCATGTAAAAGTTAGAAGTACAATACCAAAATGTTTTAGTATAATTCAGTTGCACTTGTATTTTACTTGAGTATTTCCTGCTACTCCAGTGCATTCATTTTTATTAACAGCTGTAGTTACTTATCAGATCAATATTAAATATGTAAAATATGTTCTGCTAAAATTGTGTTTTCAACCTATTTTTAAAAAAATCCTCAAAAATAACATGCAGGCAGTAAGGTGCGGGACTACTCTAAAGATACTCAAGTCTGCATTGTACAGTTATTTGACACAGAAAGCAGCCTTCTGAGCACCTTTGCAGAATCATAATGGTGAATACTGGAATCTGTATCTTTTATCGTTGACTTTTACTTCTCTGTAAATCTACCGATGCCAGAAATCCCACAGTGATCAGACTTCACGACCGATGGTAAAAGCACACAGTCCTGCTTCCAGTCATCTCACTCACCGTCTGCTCCACTACTATGGGTATTAGGGGACTCCTCCATACAGGACTGTGGTGGATGGACCTGCTGTGTCTTAGAGTCAAACCTCCGATGTGCAACACCCTCTGAAAGACACACACAGAAGGAGTTTCTATAAGTTTTTAAAAGCATTATTGGCATTTTATTTCACAGTTACAGCTTATTTTCTATGTTAAAAAGGATCATAAATATTGTTACAACCATACAACAGTAAGGAATACACTAACACTGCCAGTTAAAAGTTTGGGTACACCCTATAAAAACATATTTGTCCAACTTGTATTGAAAATAAGTATCACAAAGCATATGCAAAATACAACTAAATGCATATAACAACCAAATCATTAAAGTATGCTAAGGAAATATGCACTGAACCAGCAAAATATCCCCAGAGAGTCACTGTGTTTGACAGTGGGAGTGACACAGGTGTATATCATGCTGAGTAGATCCTTTGTCTGTACGTGATGTCACTTAAAAATGACTGTTTATCAAGGGTGTATGTAAACTTTTGACTAGTACTGTACATACTCTGTAAAAAAAAAAAAAAGAATCCTAAAAATGTACTGTATGTAGGACGACAAAGCACGAGGTTGTGCAGTGCAAACAGTTAACTGTAAAACTATTCAAGACTCAGGACTTATGCACATAAAAACTAACCAAAACAGCCAGGACTATCTGCCTGTATTTGAAAGTCTAACACAAGTAAAGTTGTAATTTTACTTAAAAAATAAATAAATAAATAAATCCGAAGCTAAAATACTGTTGGATGCAAAGCTGTTCTTAACTTCCATTAGTTCAGTAAAAACCATACTGTTCACAGAAATGGACCAAGCAACCGGGGCTCACAAATTCGCAAAAAAGTGCGATACACCTGACAGCCACTTGCTGCTGGCTCCAAGTGACTTCAATAAAAATATGGTCACTCCTGGCTCCAAACCATCAACACAATGCCGAACTCCTGATTGAGTCCAAAAACCAACGGGTTTCTGACCATGTGCTGAGCATGATGCAATCTAATAAATGAGTCCATATGATATCTGACGTATTTCATTTCAGAAAAATACATCCAATTTTTTAATTGGTTGAAATGGTCTGACATCATATGGGCCCAATCAAAATGGCAGCTTTTTCTTTTTAAACATTCCCATAAATTGTTATTTTATGTCATAATCAACCTTCCACACTGTATTTTGACTATGGATTTTCTGCTCCTTTAATACTGAAATTACAAGCTGATTTAAAAAATATAATCCACAGTAATTATAAGAAAGAAAATACCATTTTACGAATGTTATTTGTAGTCACATTAAAGCTGTAAGAGTCCTTAAACTACTTCAAAATACAATGTCCACCAGGTGACTAATACTTTAAATAAACACCTTAACTTCTAACAACAGGCTTCACTGTTACATTTAAACAATGCCAAATTACTTATGTCTGGTTATGTTGTCTGTGTATTCGTTATTATTCTAGCTTGTCATGAGCACTATGGACTTAGCAGTTTTAGAGGTGATGTCTGGAGACTACGTTACACAAGCTGCTAGCTAACACGCTCTACACGACAGTCCGCCATGACACCCGCAACCGCCCGCTTAATATGAAACTAGTTGACTGCGTGGCTTCCACTGACATGCAGGCTTATTAAAGTAAAGTTTAATACTCACTCGTAACAGCATTTTTAAAAAGTATTTCAGGTTTCACTCCCCCTCCGTGTGACCCCGAGATACCCCGGAAACAATAATAGCTTCACCTTTGAACCGCGCCCTTCTTCTTCTACTACATAATAAAATGGAGCCTTACCGCCACCAGCAGGTCGTTGAGCTGAATTACAACAGTAAAACCCCAAAATGCATACTTGCATAGATTGATAGCTGTAATATTGAGAGCCCATAAGAAACATTTCAGGTGTATTTGAAAAAGTTTATGAAAAAGTTGTTAGCGTTCTTGTATGACAATCCTAATACACTACTGGGGGCCATGATGCAGTCTAATTCACCATGTGTAGCTTCCACATGTTGAGGCCATATGAAAGTTGACTGTAAACAATAAAATGTTGGGTAAAAACAATAAATTGTGGGTATAAACAACAAAATGCTGATTACAAACAATAAAATGTGGTTGAAAACAATAAAATGCTGGGTAAAAACATCAAAATGCTAGTTAAAACCATACAACGCTGGATAAAAACAATAAAATATTGGGTAAAATGTTGATTGAAAACCACAAAATGTTTATTCAAAATAACAAAATGTTGGGTAAAAGCAACAAAACATTGGTTTAAAACCACAGCATGTTGTAGAAACAACATTATTAGTTTGTATAGTTTGTATTCAAAACAGACTTTATGTGGATAAATTGACAAATAAACAAACAAAAACAACTTTTATTGGATAGTCTAACAGGAAAAACAGTTAAGGCTGTGGTGTTGAATACAAAGCTGTTCATAACTTCATTTTGGACGTATATGCAACTACTTAGAAGTTTAACCATAGAAAGTATATAAATATATACACAGTCTATGATAGAAATAGAGTGTTTCCTATTCTGAGGTGGCGAATAGGCTTTTTATTTTGAAAGATTGGAGCGGAAGAAGTGCCTTGTCCAGGCTCGGCCCGGCATCATTAGTGTAAACTGTGCACTCTGCCACTTTTCTGTGTGACTCAGACTCAGCCATGTCAAACAGCAGCGCCGCCAACAGCAGCTTGGTGATCGCCCAGAAGGCAGTGAAGCAGCTGCGGCTGGAGGCAAGTGTCCGCAGGATCAAGGTAAAACACGCACCCTCCACACACCGCGCGCACACCGAGACGCGACTTTAACGAAGCGCGTGATGCTTCTGATTAATCTGATAATTACTGTCGAAGTTCTCAGTCAACTCCAAACTAACAAAACTTGTAAGAAAGTGTTGTAAGTAGATGATTCTCAGTCTGTATAGGATTTCTGTACTTTTAAATTAATGGTAAAAGTGCACATTTGTAGCTGTATGATGTTCATTTGTTGTTGTTTTGAATTTGAATAAGTGATATTTCAATTAATTCGTAATCAGACAAAACTGTAGGCTATATACAGTAAAACCCAGTAAGATAAGAAGAAGTTATTGTTACACAGTATCTTGATGTTGTTAGAGGTAGGAACAACAAAATACTGCTTAAAAAACTAACAAAACAAACTGCATAAAAACAGCAGAATGCTGGATAAGAATGACAAAAAACAATAAAATTTTGAGTAAAAACAATAAAATACTAAGTAAACAAAACAACATGCTGTGTAAAAACAATAAAATGTGTAAATAAAAAAAGAACGAATTGTGGGGTTAAAACAAAATACTGGGTAAAAAGAACGATATGTTGGGTGTAAACAGTCCATCTCACCAGGTTAAATTAACCCAGCATGTAGTAAGTCCAATATTTACTTAGTCCTGGATAAAAACAACCCGGATTTTTTTTTAGTGTGTATAACCTACAGTTTTGTCTGATTACAAACTAACTGAAATAATCTCTTATTCAACCTCAAACAACAACAATTGACCATGATATAGACATATACTTTACATTTGAGTCTTTCTAAAGCTATTCACAGTGTGATTTCCTGGTGTGCAGAAGGCAGACTTTTCTGTGCGGGTGCAGCACAGTGATAGCTTTGTTGATTGTGCTACTGCTGTGTGACTGCTGGGATTGTTGGGTGGCTACTTATTTTAGAACAGACTGGTTTCAAGTTGTGCGTCTGACCGTGTAGGAAGAGGGTGGGGGGCCTCCCAGAATAAAGAAATCACAGAGCAGTTTCACTCTAAAAATTCTTGGAATTAGTTCCAGTTCAAACATCAAAACACACAGCGAACACTTGAATTTGGGATCTTGTTGTTATTAATATTGATAGTTCAACTTTAAAATTTCTTTACACTCTAAAATGCTGAGTTGTTTGAACCCAGAGCTGGGTAAATATTGGACTATCTACATACTGGGTTAATTTAACCCGGTAAGGTGGGTGTAAAAACAATAAAACACTGTGGGAAAACAACAAAATACTGGGATGAAACAACAAAATACTCGGTATAAACAGCAAAATGTTGGGTAAGAAATACAAAATGTTAAGGAAAAGCAATAATATGTTGGGTAGGAACAATACAATGTTGGATAAAACAATAAAATACTGAGGAAAACAACAAAATATTGGATATAAACAACAAAAAAGTGTCTAAATCCAACAAAATGTTGCATAAAAACAATCCATCTTACTGGTTTAAAACAGCCCAGCATTTTTAGTGAGTAATGAAGTAGAGTTTACACTTAAAATTAACAAGTCGTGCTTGTATCTCATTTTTTTTGTCACATGTTAAAACAAATAAAAAAACCAACAAAAAACCAACATAACAGTTACTTTGTAAATATTCAAACTTCCTCCAGGTTCAGAGGTTGTTGTTTGACAGATAGCAGAAAACACAGCTCATGAATGTCTACTCAGTAAATGTACTGTTTTATTTTCCTCATAGAGATTCAGTGAGAGCGGTGCAGCAGTTTCAGGACCAGTGAGATTCCACAGTTTGTTCTCTCGCGTGTGAAATTAGACTCATCAGCAGGCATTTAAAGCAGCATTTATATTCCATGAAGTTTGGGAGCTTGATGAAGACAGATTATAAAACAAGACTGGACAAAACTGAACAGCAGACACTGAGACATGTTGACCTTTAGTCCATGCAGACAAATGGCTAAATATATAATATTATATTATAATTTTGTGATTAATTGAAAACTGTAGCAGAAAGTTTATTTATAGGGGGGGGTGACTGGTGTGTATGGTGATAGGTTAGGGGTCCAAGGGCCTTCACTGAGTTTAAATCCTTGTTGTGAGCACAAGTCTCCTGTGTTTTAGATTAACCTTATTTACGAAGCACTTTAAAAAGACAGCATAGTCAGCCAAAGTGCTGCATCAGTAAATTAAACAATACATCAAACATTTCTAGTATTGCAAGGTCAGAACCTTGCAACACCATCAAAGTCAGAGTGAGAGTGGGAGCCCCCAGCTGATCCCCCTGGTAGCAAGGACTTTGGCTGTTGGCGCTTTGTGAATGTGGGAAGGAAAAATTCCCTTTTAACAGGAAGAAACCTCCGGCAGACGGGGCTCTGGGGGGCCCCCGACTGCCACAGCGACAGGGGGGACAGGGAGAGGGAGAGGTACAGAAAGAGAGGGAAAGGAGAGACAGCAGACATTTGACATCTGTTCAGCACAGAGAATGGACCAGTCAGCCAGACCCCAGGACCACAACGCTCCATGGATCAAGGGATTGTGACAGTTAGAGGCAATAATGTCAGAGAAGTGCTTGGTCTTAGCAGCTTTCACCGTTCTCTGATAAACACACCAGCTGTCCTTCAACATCTGGAAAGACACCTGTAACTTGTCCTTTTTCCACTTATGCTCAGCTTTCCTGCACTAACACCTGGCAGCACGTGTAACGTTGCTTATCCAGGGCTCAGGTTTCGGTTTTGAAGGCTTTGCTTTAAGCGGCGCTAAAACATCTAATATAGATTGACAAGTTGAGGTAAAATGTGAAAGGAAGCCCTTCACATCTGAGTTAAGACCATCAGAGGGTCTGATCGCTGAGTTGAAGGCTGTGGTGAACAGAGTTGCAGTGGAAGAGTTAACAACATGATGAAGCTGTGGAGGAGCGCGAGGTTCAACCATATGACAAGCGTGAAGTATTTGGAATACAACAGGCATATGGTCAGAAAATGTAGCATCACAAACCTCTAAGTTACACACAGTGAGACCATGTGATAGAACGAGATCAAGAGTGTGTCCATGTTCCTGAGTGGGACCAGAAACAGACTGAACAAGATTAAAAGAGTTGATGAGAATTAAAAAGTCTTTGGCCAGAGGCTTGGCCAGACAACACGTGGATATTAAAATCCCCAACTATTAAGACTCGGTCATCTTTCGCCATTATTCCTGCCAAGAAATCTGCAAAATCACCCATAAAGCCTTTGTTGTACTTTGGTGGCCTATATATAACAGCGCATAACACCGGGCGGACAGAGATAATAAGCTCAAATAAGCTCATCTCATAGTAGAAGAATATTAGAAACACACTTCTCCTCCTACTCTTGGTTTTAGTAAATGTTCTAATAAAGAACCTTAAGATGTTGAAGCTGTAAGAAAAAATTATCCAGACCCAAACCAAGCTCTTTAGGATATTAATCAGATATAATAATGTAATAATAATATTGTAACACAGACTCTGACTCTTTAAAAACATGCATTAAATTGATGACATAATTAATCAGCTACTTAATAAATCAGTCATCCAGCCCTGTTGAGTAGTACTCCTGGACAGCATAAAAGATGGACCTAACCACTAGGTCTTAAAAGTGAAGCCAATGCAGGAGGGGCAAATACCAATACCACAGATGGCCACTAGATGGTCAGAATTACTTGTGTTAAAAAATGTATTGACTGAATATTTCATGATTGAAAATGAGGATTTTTGAAATGAAGTCAATAGGAGTTTTTTAGAGCCTGACTGAGTGGACATCAGACACACCTTTTCTTTAAATAAACTATGGGTACATCTAACTAAAACCAATATCCAATACAGTCCTGCAAAAACATAGTTTTTTTCTGTAATGCATGTTACAGAGAGGTGTTTCTGTCTGCTGCATTCACAGTGACCATACATTTAATTCCTAACCAGCTAAAGCTTGCAGGATACTCAGTCCTTCTCTGTGTGTTGTTCAGGTTTCTCAGGCTGCTGCAGAACTGAAGACCTTCTGTTTGCAGAATGCCCACAAAGACCCCCTCCTCACCGGCGTGCCCTCCAGTGATAACCCGTTCAGGCCTCCCAAGTCATGTGTCCTTCTCTGAGATGTGAGCATTGCTCTCTTCCTGACCCCATCACTTTTAAAAAAATATTTTTTTTAATGGTTCCGGTTCTTCCTCTGTGGTATTTTTTTTCTACTGTTTTCTACTTTTGTGACAGCTAAACAACAACCCCACTGTCTCTAAGAGCACAAGACACATCCCTGCAAGCTAAATGTGTTTCTTGTCTTTGCAGAGATGCCGGATTATTCCAGCATGGACCTCTGTCATGTGCAGCACAGCTGTTGAAGATAAAAAAGACCAGAAAACACACACACACACACACACATATTTGTATGGCTGTCTGTGTTGGGACATAGACACAGTGTTGGGAAGTAACTAGTTACAAAATTAAATCAAAATAAATTGAGTTATTATCTGTTACAGTGTTGCCTTTCAGTACAAGAAATTCAACAGTATTTTCATTTTGAAACAAGAAATAAAAACAGGTTTTCACCTTGCTGTACATGATGTGAAGCTTCTTTACCGTCACTGCAATGCCATCAACATGAAAAAGCACAATGTTAAATCCATAGATTGTTTGTTTATGGACAAAGTAACCGGGCCACAAAAATGAGGTCAATGTGGAAGTGTAAAAAAGTGCAATACTTCTGAAGGCCACTAGATGCTGGCTCAAAAAACCCAAAAAATCTCTGGCTCCAATTGACTTCAAAAAATGTAATTTTCAATCCTACATATTTTTCTTAGGTCATTCTGATGTCATTCGATAACTCAAGGGATTGAGTTACTCAACTCAACTCTTCTGATCTGGTGGTCCATCTGAAAATAATTTAATCATTAAGGAGATGATAGGCTTCAAAAAGAGAAAGATTTAGGGGTGTGGTTGGTTTGATTGACAGGTCTGGTTTCCAGTGAGAGTAGTGCTGAAGTCGAGTCTCATATACATTGGGCAGTGACTTTGGGTTCAATGGTTAGCCCCACCTCCTCACTCCTCCCTTGATATCCAAATATGGTCACTTCTGCTTCAAACAACCAACATGGCGACGTTCAAATGCCGATCTCCTGGCTTCAAAAGTCCACAAACCAATGGGTGACATCACCCTAGCTTTGTCCATTCTTTACGGTCTATGTGTGCAACCTAAAGTTCTTACAAAGAACCACAGGTTTGTGTGCTAACATTTTATTTTTACCAACTGAGTAA
>OOFC01016774.1:0-14716 GCA_900323345.1 Pseudochromis fuscus
TTCTCCTCCAGCAGGGCAGCTGATTGTAGCATGCATTCACAAGACAAAAGAGGCAAGAGGTAGTCACAGGATCCTAAATATAGCAGTGACTCAACTAATATGAGCCAGCTTTAAAACATATTATAAGTATCTTTACATAACATCAGAAGATTCTATATTAAGTATTTATAATTTACCTCACATAGTCTCTCATTGCAACATTATATTATTATTAAGGCACAGTGTAGCTTTATTTTGTCCTTACAGGCCATTGAAAGGACACTAAGTCCGCTCCACGGGGAAATCAAAGCCCACAAGTGGATGTTGGGACAAACTGCCTTTGGTGAATTATGATATGAGTCACATCTGCTGTAAGAGATTTACAGAGGCGCTGGTTAAAGATGTGAATATTTCAGGTTGAGTACACTAAACAGTTCAGGGTTAAGTGTCCCATTCGGGAGTGCAGGCAGAGTTTTCTATAAAGATGATAAGAAATAAGTGATTAGTATTGACACTGTTGACACTACGCATAGATGTAGCTGACACAGTCGTGTCTGTGGTGTTTTTTTATGAGAAGCTACGAGTTTGCAGAACTTCTTGAGAAATATCAATATCAGACACTTTTAAGACACTGAAGTTTTCCTAGGTTTAGAGAGTGCATGACTGATCATAACTTTAAATCCACTATAATGTGATTACTGTTGTGATGTAATGCTAAAATGCAATAAAACAACATTTCACTGAAGAATATTCTGGGCTGAAGCAGCAAGTTGGGACAAATAATGACTGTTGCCTGTTATTGCAAAGCGAGCAGTGGATTTACTGTGTATTGCTTTAAGTAGAGTGTGTCATGTACAAGTGAGGCTGGCTTTGCATTCACCTTACATTTATTTAGGCTATATATTTATTTATTCAAGCACGGATCAAATTATTAGAGATCATTCAAAACATGATTGTCTCATTATCTTAAATACCAAACATCAGTAAAAAGCCATAAATCAAGTGATTCACCATTGATTTCCCTTTTAAATACGTTGTCCTGTAAGAGAATTAATGATGTTTTAAATGAAATACAAAGAGAGGAGCATCTTCAAACAGTGACAGATTTATTAACAATGGCTGGACCTCCAGCCAATAAAGATCAAGACATTTAAATCTTAGGTGTGTGCAGCGTTTACTCTACGTTCACCATGTCAGAATATGTGAATATGTTCATCTTGTGGACTTTTAGTTTCCACCTCAAGAAAAATAAACCAGAAATTGAACTTCAATACCTCCTTTACTTTTAAAATGCAGATTGTTTTTGCATCCTGTTATTTCTGTATGTTAGTTAGCACCAGAGATATTGCTTTTGAAATCAGTGTTACCACTTGTAGCTAAAAGAAAATCACCAAACACAATTGAAGACACCATTACTCACACCTCAAACACAGTGTGGGGGTTGACTAAAACAAATTTAATAGCACATCATTTCAAAGATGGATTCAAATGTCTCAGAGGGAATTAAAAAAAAGTCATTACTTTGTGGATTGGAAAGCTTTTAAGCATATTTGATGTTTCACGCTTAAACTAAAACACAGCATTTACATGATCATTCAAATCATGTGTCTCTTAATTAATTCTTGGCAAGGCTCTTCCCGTTTTTATTTTTAGTTATTTTAATTGCAAGAGAATCTGAGTAACAGTTGGATAAAACATCTGGTTTGGATAAAACATCTTCTGGTTATTCTTTGATGCTCATGTTTGGTCACACACATTCACACTGAGGGACCCACCTCCCTCTGTGTCAATGACAAGCAGGTCCCCATCATGTAAATCAGGAAATTTTATGATGAAAAATTGGTTTAAAGTTGTGGTTAGATTGCAGTTAGTACCTGATAAGCAGTGGTTATATTGAGGATTAGGTTAGTCCATGTGATGTCCTCTGAAGTGATGGAGATGTGACTGTGTGTGAGATGAAGAGGGAGAGTTTCCACCCAGAAGTCTCTATTTGGGGGCAGCAGGGAGACTGTTAATCTCAGGTGGGCTGAGTCCACAGTGGTTTCTGCTTAATTAATGATGTGCCATCTGTCTGCCTCCAGAGGAGGGAGACCACCAGCTGCTCGGGCTTTGATCTCACCTGTCACCTGTCGGCCTGTCGATGAATGGGCGTCTGTGAGTGTGTACATAAGTGTGTCAGTCCCCACCTCCTCACTGGGGAGCGGCTTCAATGATGTGACATTATCAGGTCCTCAGTGTAAATCACAGAGCAGTGTTGTTATAGTTGAATTATTTTTATTAAAAGCACGATCAAATGATGAGGGAGGAGAGAGATGTCGTTTGTCAAACCCACAGAATAATCATTTCATGTTACAGTTTTCCTCAGTTCAACAGAGCATTTCAGTGTCTTTAAGCTTTTTGTTTTAATTTTACATCCAAAAACTCTGCTGTACACTGTCTGCTCTTTCACCTCATGCCCAGGTGCAGCCGACAGCTGCTTTCAGCTGAAGAGCTCTACAGCACGAAGCAACAGACAACGTGAACAGCTAACGGTGCATCTGGCAGCTAAAGAGCATCATGTGTTTCTTAGGATTTGGTGGAGAACAAAAGAGAGCAAAACAACTTAGATTCATCAGGTGGCCAGAAGCACAGCACCAGCTAAAGGCTTTGCTGGATGTTATGATAACACATCTGCTGTATCAGTTATTCAGAGCAATGAAAAGTGCAGGTAATAGAATAATACATTAGAGGATGTATAGACTGACCTGTTGAAAATTCACTTTTATATTCACCTCCATCTCACACTCATTATGTAGAGTGTTGTGTTCTACATAAACTCCATACACTCCACTCTCTCAAATGAGTGAACACCTGATGGTCTCTAGTCAACAAAACTTTACTACAGGAGTATGTATGACAACCTTGTCCACATACTTCTGGCTCACGTGCATATGTTATATTACATATCATTTCTGTGCCTATATGTCTACTTGCATTTAATATTTTAGCAGCACTTGACTAATTTGACTATATAATTCAGACCGTCTGTTCTGTGACACCTTTATTATGACTTTTAATTGCTTTCCTCTTACGTCCATTTAAAGAGTCAGTGATTACACAGCATCATTAGTCTCATCATTGATCTCCCTCCGCTGTGCAGCTGAGGCCTGAGGACTGTCTGCTGTCACTGCCGGAGCTGACGTGTCCCCTTTAAAAGTCAAGGTGAAGCATCAGTGTCCTGTGTGGGAGGAGAACGCGCCACAGATTACGAAGCCTGCATCTTACACTTCAATCCTGCCTCCCCTGAGAGAGCTTGAGGAGGTAGAAAAGATTTGTGCAACAGTTGAAGAAGAAAAGAGGGAACCCGAGTTTGTCATTGAGCACAGTAGAAGTCACTCCGTCCTCGGGTTTAAATTTCTCTTCACCACTCGCTGCATCTTAATTTCAAAAATAAGAAGTCAGCCTGTAGTTTGTTACATAAACAAGTCTGTCTTCCAGGATAACTTTCCACAATATCATAATGTATCACCTCTTCTTTTGATTATGTAAAAGTGCTTATGATTCAGGCATTAGGGACAGCGAGCTCGTGTCAGAAACACTGAATGAAAATAATACCCAATTATCCTGATTACTAATGAAATCCTGTTCATATCCTGTAGATGCATTTGCACTGATCAGACTAATTTATTGTCATTACACCTGCCAGCACCGTGTGACTGAGTAATTGATTTGTTTTGGTGTCACCAACTGTGGGTGTCCAGCCCACACACAGTAGGCTAACGTGACATCATGTTGATTATGTTGTTGAAAATTCTTGGTTCATAAGCTAGTGTGTAGTAAGAGAAATAAGTGGAAGTAAATGTAGCGTTGTTGCAAATAACATTTTAGGCATTTTGGGGGGATGTTGTTGTTTGTCTGTATTGGAAAATTGACAGATAAAAGACATGACAGGAAGTGAGAGGAGAGATGCTGTGTAACAAAGCTGTCCTTTTTGAGTGGGCACGCTGTGATTAAACAGTCACTGTCTTAAAATCCTGGACAAATAAGACACTCAATAATCTGCAAATTTAAGGCATCAATTAAAAGACAAATGATTCTTGTTATGAATGAAGTCGGTGACTTTCTATTAAAAATATCAACACAGTTTTCTCCTACATTGAACTAGACCACCCTGTGGAGTTTTGCCCTGTAGTACTTCACAGTAACATTTTACTGGTTATGTCCCAGTTTACGTTATCTCATGCATGCATGGATGTAATGCACACATTTGTTGGTGATGCAATCCATTAATCCAGTGATGAGGAATAAAGGATGTGAAGCAAGAACTGCTACAACGACCAATGCAGGATCCAAAATGTTAAAATGTTTTGTGAAGAAGGAAATCAACACATTTGTTGGTGAATAAATAATATCAACTTTGTTTTTACTTGTTTAAAAGAAATGTTCCATAGGAACTGTAAGAACACTATATATTTAATGTCTAATAACATCATTGTGTTGTAATGCATATGAAATATAGTGACAAAGACTGGAGGCAGACTCCACTGCAACACAGTGAGACTGAAAACAGATTAATTCAAAACAACACTTTGAAATAAAAATTAATGTTGCATCACAGCAACCACCATCTGCCAATTCTTTTAGTTTTATTATCTGGCTGGCTAACAGGCTTTCATCAAGTAACAATAATGATTTCCAATAAAGAAATGTATTTAATGAATTTGGTTTATTTACTGTAAATAAAAATGAGTGAAGTGTCTTTTATTGATTCTGGGGCAGAGGATATATGTCGAGACAAAGACGGACTGTACTTCAGATGTAATGAAGGTTTCTTGGAGAAAATTTTACTTTGTCTCCTCGGGAGAAATTCTGAAAGTTGATGCGTAATTTTCTAATATATTATGTTATGGAGACATCATGTTCCCGAGCAGTGTTGTTTTTGGTTTGATGGATGCGATAACACTCGACAAGAGCATCTATTTTGGGTTTGGAGAATTGCAAAAAAAAATGAAGCTGGTGCCACATTCATTATAGTGCTGCGATGCCATTGATGACACTGTGCAGGAACTTTTCATTGTATTTTATTTTGGTGCATCACTATTTGAACTGACAGGCTGCAACTCTGCTGGGTGATGGATAGTTACTCAAAGTTTCCAAATGAGTTAGGGAATCTGTGGTTGGCATATTTATAACCCTGCAGCACCCTGAAACACAAGTTTTAATGCCTCAGATGCTGCAGCAGATCAGACTTCAGTACTTGATATATTCTGTGTTTTATGTTATTTGTTGGCGCTGTGTCAGGTCAAACAGGCTCTCTATGTGTACAAGTATTTGATGTAAAGTAGAAAAAGTCATTGCTAATTACTAAAACACTCATTTCTCCATTTTAATTTGGTACAGTAAGTGTTTTGACTTCAAAGTGTCTGATCATCTGTGATGTAAACCACTGGCTGAATGTGATGCTCCTTCTTGACTGAAGTGTGTTCAAAGTGTTCAATCAATGTTTTGCACAAATAAGTTTTCATAAACTCAACCTCTGACTTATGTGGTACAAATTTGGAGGTCACATTTATTTTGAAAAATATAATCTTAGTTAAATCAATCAGTATTTATCATATGTAGAAAGTAAAGTAATTAATATTCAGCAAGTAGAAGAAAATACAAACTTATTGCCCTTTATGAATCTATTGATCAATTTTAATTTGACCTTTTGTCTTTGAAATCTGAAAATGCAAATTCCCCTTTATTTTGTCGAATCAACCATCTGAAATTAAAAAATACATTTAATAGTATTGATTTTCGAACCACTGCACATACTTTATAACAAGATCTTTGGCTTTGCTAGTACCTGTTTTCACATGTCACCATCACTCGACATACGTAGCACTTCAGTTTCTAATAAAAAACTGAAGTGGTACGTATGTCGAGATCAAGGTAAGATCGAACTGTGCTCTGGTAGATAATCAATAATATACAGCACAGAAGAAAACTGACTGAAGACTATCATCACAGCAGCAGAGTCCTGTTTGACTGCTACAGTATACAGTTTGTAATGTCCAGTGGGCTTTGAATGGTCTTGAAAATCGGCAAGTGGAAAACAAATCATGTTCTGCCTCTCACTTCCGAGCTGAGCCTCTCTGGGTGTTTGGTTTTATTGGTCTTGAATCATTGCGATGTAGCAGGACTGACCTTGACTTCACGGCCTTGTGGTGCAGATCCTCATGAAGGGCAGTTTACATGACGAGAGCAGCAGCATGAGGAGCAAAGATATTGGAAGGTAACTGCCCTATTTGTAGGTTAATACCCCGTATTCTCCCTCAGTCTGCCCTCGTCATTAATTTCCTCTCTCCTGTGATTTCTTCACTAACTCTCAGTCAAAGGTGTATGCACACCCTCTCTGCCTTCCTGCTGTCTGCGTTGGTAAAATGGCTACTTGCAGTCTTGTCCAGCAGGGGAATATTAAATTTTAATCACACCAGTACAGTTTTCTAATTGTATCATGATTGTGACTCACCTACGCTTTTGTTGGACAGTCATTGATGAATATGTGTAAGGTATGAGCTGCAAGGAGAGTGACAAATGACAGGACTAATCACACCACAGCCCGACTGCAGATTAGCTCCATCCTTATAAGGTCAGGAGGAACTGCAGCAAACTGTCAAGACTCACACACACACACACACACACACACACACACAGACTACTGCAAATAGCCACAGTGGTAATGACCAGATTTATCCTATTTGTACTTGCATATGAGGATGTATTTCGCACACGTGCATGAGGCTGCTATAGTGTATGTTTCTGAGCGCTTCCTGATACATTGTGTGACCCATGCTGGACCTGAGCACAATGACTGGACCCGGTGCGCTGACAGGGGGATAAGTAATAGCTCCACTATGGCCGCCAGCCTATACAATCATCCCCGCTATTGCCTCGTCTGATTTATTGAAAGACAACGACCTTTGGCTCCAGTGAGCCCACTTCCTGGCCCGGCTCCCAACGCACGTATTGTTTTCCATTTTAGTGCCACATATTGCCACGGGAAGACACTGCGGCCCTGAGCTGGAGTTCCTGTCATTGCTGCAGATGCTGCTGCGTTTGCTGTTAATAAAGTGGTCACAATAAATCACACAACACCTTTACATTGCCGGTATGTGCGTTGATAACTTAGAGAAGGTGTAGTTTAAAGTTGATTTAATTTTTTTTGTCAAAACATCTCAGGAATTATAACGCCATGTAGCGTTATTTACGACACACGGCCCCAGTGAAAGACACTAATATACCACAATGGTATTTCATCAATCTTATTGGTGGGTGGATTGCCTTTGATTGATGACTAAAGTTTTAATTAAAATACGTTTCAATTATCCCAGTTGATGGAATACAGATATAGGGCTGTGTTAAATCACTAAGACAGTGAACTGGACTGTTCTTCAGACGAAACTAAATCACCTCCCAGTCATATTTTGCATCTGAGTGTTTGCTAATTTATATTCCATTTCACTTTGTCTGGGCAAAATGCTTTGTAGAAAAGCAAATATTTCCGCTAGAGCCAAAAGTTGCTTTCTGTACTGAGTCCTTCATCAATTGCTGCACTGTGGAAGAAAGTGCTGCCAGGAGCAACCATGCTGATAAAATAATGTGGCTTCAAGCAGACCTTGATACTAATACAACAAATATGAGAGTCTGATGTTAAAATACAACAGAGTGAAAGGGAGGAAAATGTGGAAAAGCAGAGATTATCTGGTCTAGACCGTGTAGTTTCTACCACATTATGTGCTCATTTCAAACACAGGAGATCTCATCTAACACATGATGTTGAAATGGCAACAAAGACAGAGGAGCAGAGAGAGGCAAAAAATAAACCTTTCTTTTAATATCACCGTGTGTGACTCCACAAACTGCCTTCACCTGAGAGGAGAGAGGAGAGGACAAATCAGAGCTCAAATCAGAAAGAGTGGTTATGGCAATTGTAAACAAAACCATAGTTTCAAATATGTTCGAATGTCAGTATCACAGGTTTGTGTCCAGCACTGGTTTCTTCCCTGTCATTCCCCATCGGCTCTCTAATGATGGTATACAATGTCCTTCTGAAATATCCTAATAAAAGGAAATGGCATTTGTCTAAAATAAAAAGGCTTCCCCATACACTGGAGTGCAGAAGATAAGTGTTGATGGCTGCTTTAAAAGAAAACCTCTGGCTCCTATTGACTTCAATTCAAAAATGTTCATTTTCAATCATGAAACACTCAGTCAATACATTCATTCAGCTGAAGTCAGTTCTTTTTATTAGTCATTTGATGGTCCATCTAAAAAAAATAAAATAAAATAAAAAATTATTAAGTGGATGTTACTTTTCAAAAAGAGGAATATTGAGGAGCATTGTTAGTTTGACAGATATCCAATGAAACTAGACCTGAACTCAAGTCTCAAACCCACCTCCTAACATGGCCACTTCTGGATCCAAACAACCAACATGTCCACGATCAAATGTCAAACTCCTGCTTTCCAAGAGTCCACAAACCAACAGGTGACGTCATGTTAGCTTAGTCCATTTTATATACAGTGTGTGAGTATCTCCTTGTTCAACCAAGACATTATGTCTTAACTATAGGGACAGATCAAAAAACAAAACAACAACAGCAACAAAACACACAATTGATTAAGAAACTTTTCACATTTGAAGCTCGAGATCAAGACTGGACAAACATGATGTCAACAATTTCACATAACACATAACCACCAGCTATGGCACAAACTTGATATTAGACTTATTATTATTTTGCCCAAAGTCATTGTAATCCTGTTTTAATGATGATTTTGGAAGGTGCAAGGGATCAGAAAAACACTCAAATGGGTCAGATTTGAAAGAAATAATTATCAACCTATTTTGTTTATCCATTAGTTTGGATCAGAGAGAAATGCTGCTTGGCAGTCGTAGCTAACAAGCGGCCCTTATGTCTGCATAAACACAGGCTTGTACCTTTGACTTTTTCATCAAATAACCAGATATTTTTCAGCATGGCTGCTCATTTTCAGTACTGATGACTCAACAGGGAGGGACTCATGTCCTTACAGGCCTTGGAAAAGCTCCAAGTGTAAGTCGCTTCATATTATCTATGCAAGAAAAATGAATATTTTCTCTTCCAGAACCCTGGACACCAGAAATAACTCCTCTTTTCTTTGCTACTCTGTGGAAATTATTCAAAGTTTTTATGGCTCACCAAAAAACTGGAATAGAAGAGAGCGAGCGAGCGGGAGAGAGAATATTGAGGAAGAAGAGAGATGGAGTGGCAGTGAAAATCCTCTCTCAGCTTACATATCGAGGTTGTGTTCTCCATCAGTGGGTTTGAGGGATTGAGGAAGAACAGAGAGATCCAGTCTGCTGGGCGACATGGTCGAGGACACGCTCCCCCACTGTCACACCTCCTCCACCTCTATCAACTCGCACATGCACCTTCTTGGAATATTTACCCATTCTTGCCTGCACCGCTTTCTCACTTCACTTCTCACTCACTCAACTGGCTTGCACTCGTTTCTGACTTGGTATTTCTCGCATATCCATGTGCTTCATATAATCATCCACTCTGACTCGGGAAGCATGCGAAATGTGTTGTTGTTTGTCTGCAAACAAACAGCACATCTGATGGTAGTGCTGAATACCGAGCACTCTGTGTATGTCTTCGCCTGTTTCTGTCTCTCTGGGGTAAAAAAAAGAAAAAAATGTGGTTGGTAAAGAATGACTGGGTGACAGGTGAGAGGAGCGCCGCCTCACAGGTTCATTACCGGCTGGCAGAGTGGAGCACTCCGGGGCACAGCGGTTGGAGGTAACGCTTCGGGCCTCCTCATCAACATCCTGTCACCTCCATTTTCATACTCTTAGACTTGGCACAGCCGCTGACCTGCTCCCCCCTCCTCCTCCTCCTCCTCCTCCTCCTGAGGGGAGAACTGTCTTCCTGAACAATAAGTCAGCACCTGCTAGTGAGAAACAGGAGAAAAACAGTAAAATAGGAAAATAGAAGAAGGCGGCATCAGCTGACCTTCATGTGAATTTAATACACACTTTGACTGTCTGTGACAATTTGCTCTAAAAAACATGTTTTACCACACACGCTCCAGTCTATCCTTGCATCTTTGTGACTGTGAAATAAATATTTTTTACACATGGAAAATGTAACATTGATGGTTCCACATTTCTGCGACATGACAAGCTCATTATCGATAGAGCTGCAATGCTCTCAGAATAGTTTTTGCAGGAATGCAGGAAGGAATGATATGAATATAAAAAGATTTTTCAGTTTTTCCACAAGCTGGACCGCTGCCGAAAATATTTACAGTGACTAAACCCAGCTGCTTATCTAAGTAACTTAATTAACCATTGTGAGCACATGGGATGCTCACCACTGCTCCACACTAGGTCTAACCCACTCTGTAAATATTTTCCTCATTAATGTAATCATTTATTAGCCATAGCCTCTACAATCCTGCTGTATATTTCATGCATGCTGACAGCAACCAGAGATGGTTAAAAATGATGAGATGTCAGGTGGTGATCCATCTACAGATATTCATGCTGTGAGAATGAGGAGAGGGAGACGAATGGTCTGAGGAATATTGTGGTTTTCTGAGATATTTTTCTTTATTTCACCTCACACTGTGATTTGAAAAAAAAAAAAATAATAACACCTTAACCTGATACTACAAACAAACATACAAACAAATTTGCTGTATTTTGAAGTTGATTAAAGCCTTTTTTTTTAATAAGCAATGATAACAATTAGTATTTGTTGACGATTTGACTAATTAATTGCAGTACATTTAACTTGTAAATGGCTAATTGCTATTTTCCAATGTGTCGTGGTCAAAGTGCTACTATTTAATTGTTTATCTTCCCAAACTATTGCTTTATTTTCTCTGCACCTCCAGAGATACCGTGTAGAGTTACACTTTGTTCTTTTGTCTAATAGTTCATGTCATTTATCAGCTTTTAAGATACTTTTCTTCATGGTTACAGAGGAGGAAGTTGACCAGAACTGTTTGACCAGCATGCAACACCTGACAGCTGACAGAGGTTCTGTTAAGACATGGTGAATGAATCAATAACACACAATTAACAGTAATCAATATTTCACACCTTGATTATCTGCACGATAAGGACTTAAATATAAGTGTGAGTTATTTTTCGTCTGGTCAGAGCATCCTGCAGGATACAAATATTTAATGCCCCATTATTGAAGTTGTAAAAACTCCATATTTTTCAACAAGGAAATATAAAATCTTTTCATTTGTATCACAAAGTGCTTTTAAAAAAACATAAAACATGACAAAATTACCACACTAACCCTATGGCCAGGGTCTTTGTCCATCTGTTCTGCTATTTTAGATAAAAAAATGTTAGAAATATGTTTGGATGCTGACATGAAATCACATGACCTGAATCCTTTACCCAGCTCCTCTTCATTATTTAGGATGATTTAAAGTGCAATGACTCCCGCAGGGTGCACAAACCATTTAAGGATTAAACCTCTGTTTATTTAACATTGTGCTGCTTTAGCCTTCATGTTAAACCTGCATTAACAGATTTGTTGGTCCCATGTGGCAGAAACCAGGTCCCTAAACCCTGACATATCACCATCTTATAAGTTAACATGGTTAACATGTTACCAAACTTGTTAAACTCTTAATTTTAAACTGCAATCAGAAAGTGGTTTTCCACAAGCTTAAGTTCAGACGCACTGTCTCTGAGAAGTTCCCCAGACAGTTTCACTGCAGTGTGAGTGTACTTTTCAGTGTTATCTGTGGGTAGAAGAGGTAGGAGAAGAAAGTCATGCAATATCAGTCTGCAATATGTTTAGCTGAGGGTAAGAAATAGCCAGGCTTGTAATTGCTTTGGGACAAGCAAGGATGGTTCCTCTGGCAGTAGGAGATTTTCTTTTGGTCAACCATGAGGGCAATAAGACAGATAAGAGAGCAGGGAGAGCGAGACAGACAGAGAGGGGAGAGAGGGAAGGAGATTTTCAGATTTTTGAAGTGTTCAGACAAAATAGAAGTATTATCGTCCCATGAGGTTACAATAACAACTCCACAGTTGGTTGAGTTTCTAAAACTTAGAGGTTTAAGAGAGGAAAACACACAAGTCTGGGTAGGAAAAAAAGCAGTTTCAATTTCTTAGTGACTTTCTGCTCATGAGCATCTGTCAGCAAAACCTTTACAGGGATCATGTCTCAGTGTTACTGTCCACAACGTTTCTCCAAACTACTTCACTCATTGTTTCATTATCACTTTGTTACCTGCTAGAAGAAGAAAGAGAGAAACACCTGCAGCCACTGATGTTGTCGAGCGTCTCCTACAGTCGTAATATACATCACTTGCACTGTCAGGACAGAGCTTGTTTACTGTCTCTGAGGTGTGTCCTTTAATTAATAGCTCTGGGGTTGTTCTGGGTGTTCAGCTGTCTGAAGCAGGAATGAGTTTATAAAAGTGAATGAGAAAACTCTCCACCCCTGCAGCAGAGATGAAAGCTGCAACAATTAGTTCATTACCTGATGGCACCTTGAAGAGTTGCCAGTAAAACTCAGTCTTTGTTTACCAATCATCTCGAAACGAACTAAATCAGGTACATGGCTAAACTAGAAAGTACTCAGATAACACATACCTCCACCGAGGCATAATCCGGCTGTACTGATGCAACAGATTGAATGCTGTTGCCCTCTCCTCTGATCTGGCATCAAATGTAACTATGTGGCTCCAAAAAAGTAAGATTGGGAACAGACAGATACATCTAAACGTGAGTTAAAATGTAACCACCCTGGGGGATGTAAATATATAATATATCTCCATGTATTTTGAAATGAAAACTTACATTCATACATAGAAATATAAATTAAATTGGGAAACAATTGAACACAAAATTGGCAATATCCAAATTTTCAACTGGTTTAGATCTTACCTAACAGTATATTAACAATACAGTTGATAGTGCACATGCTTTTGGTCACTAAACAGATGCAGATACACACTCCACCCTGTAGGTACCATATATCACCAGGGAAGCAGCTTTTTGTAGCCGTTTGTGTTGGTGGAAAACATCCTCTCCTTGTTTGGCAGTTTTTCTGCATGTCCTAATGAGATACAACAATCTTATTAAACTGAACATATTGCTGCCTCGAGCCACTGACTCACTTTAATTTTTCAACCCTTTGTTTTAATCATCCTTTCTGTTATTTTTTTGTTCAGTAGCGACGTACAGAGCAGATATTTTCATTTTCAGACTGAACTCTATTGTGTCGTTCTCTGGTTTTTCCACATTATAACCAAATGCCCCGAACACATCCTGTTACTTTGCTCCAGCAAATCATAACAAATGTGCACAAACACATCATTTACAATAATGCCCCTGATTCTCTGCTTTCTCCTTGTTCTATGCTTTATTTCCCTAATCACTCATTTTCCAGTTGGGCAGTTAATTGAATTCACTGCTGGATATAAAGTAGTGGGTCCTTAGCTGCACCTGCTGCTTGCAGTGCACGAGGAAACAGAGGTTATATCAACTGAAGCTGGGCTCGGATGGAGGAGCCATTGGTGCACCAAAATACCTACTGAGTAACTGGTCATGAAATTTGATGCTGGATGCTCGGAGACGCTACTTAACACAGAGGGAGTAAATCAGCTGCTCTGTGGTACAAAAGGAAAGTTTAAGACTCATAACTCAGTGAGATGCTGGATTTGCTTTTGGCTACAGGGAGAGACGATGGATACATGCATCACATACAGATGCTTGATTGTCTTAATACACAGGATAATCCTGCTGGGGAGACAGCGTGGAGGGAACGAATGGTCCCTGAATAGGATGTATTATGTGTCATCTTAAAAAAATTAATGTCTGCAGCAGAGTATTATAGCCAGCATAATCTTATCCTTCACTTCAGAGCACCAATTGAAACTTAGAAATGTTTCATTCCAGATAGCTTTAGCCCTGCCCGTCCCTTTTCATCTGAGAACACTTCTCTTCAAATATTCATCTATATGCATTTTATTTTCATCTTACAAGCTCGCCACTGAAGCCACAGCGCTGCAAAGAAAACTTAAAGAGTGCTTCTAGAAATCAGCAGGCTTTGCAGAATAATGCTGCATCTGAGCCGACCTTCCTGATGGCTCTGATAGTGGCTGTAAAAATAGCCCTGGCTGTCCGCCTCTCCCTCCTCACTTCTCACAACACGCCACTGTCAGTGTGTTGCACCTGCTGTGGTGAGACCATTGCATAACCATCTCTGCTCATGCAGAAGATCAGTGTGCGTGTGTGTGTGTGTGTGTGTGTGTGTGTGTGTTTTCTCTGAGGCTTCTAACAGACAACACTACACCTGACCAAAGGACACTGAAGGTCAGTACAAACATCAAACTAGATAAAATGAACTTTTTTTTGCATAAATATCCTGTTGTGCTTAATCATGTTTATGAAACCATCTCATCTTTTCCAGCACTGTGTGATGTCCTCATACAAAAGTTGGGATGCTCTCACAGAACAGATCACCGAGTGCTTTTGGAACACACTTCTAGTATTTTGATTGAATGGTAAAGAAACCATAAGCTGCACCTAAAAGCATTTAATTTTCTCAAAAACCGACAGTGCGCCTTATAATTTGATGCGCCTTATATATGGATCAATGTTGGTTAATTATGGCTGCCATAGTCAGGGGGTGTATATTGTGATTGCACTAACGTTTGATTTACCGTAGCGGTATCAGACTGTTTCTTT
>OOFC01016775.1:0-19447 GCA_900323345.1 Pseudochromis fuscus
CCCCCTCCTCCTCCTCCTCCTCCTCCTCCTACAGTATTTGCAGCTCCCATACTGTCTCACAGGAGATTTATCCTGGACTCAGAGTTTAGTTTCCTTTTGCCTTAAAAACATACAGAGCAGCATCTTTATGACTAAAGTGCTGAATTGCCAAATGCTGAAGTTAAAAGTTGAAGTTCTCTTTTATTTCACTAGTTTAACATCATTTTTGTTCAGCTTACTAACACTTTAGTTTCCAGTTTCAGACTCTCAACCGTTCGCCGGAAGGTAACAACTTCTTTTACCACTGTTTACAGGATGTGTGGAGTATTGATCTGCAGGTAACCATAGCAACCACACATGTGTCTGGTGAAACAGGCTGAAATATGTAAGTACAGACTGGAAAACATCCCAGTGTTATCAAGTTGTGAAAGAGGCATCTCTCTACACTTTCTGTACAGTAACTGTTTCCTTTTGATGACAAAATAAAAGCTGCCTGAAGAAACAGGTTTCAGTAGCAGTACCAGTGGTACTGGTCCTGGATTTATTTATCCTACAGTGATTCAACTCATTAAGAGGTGAAGGAGGGAAACTGACAGCTGATATAAAACATTTAATGACATTTAAAGCAGGTGCTAAATGTCCTTAACAAATATGTTTATTCATTTTTGACTTTTTGGTTTGAATTTAATCTTTAAAAAAATTATAAAATTAAATACTCAGATTGAATTCAGGAGGTAATTTATTAAGATTGTTTTAATTTTCAATTTTTATGGCTGATGAAAGGCTCTGCAAGAAAATTCCATTTTCTCATTTTAGCAAAAGTCCATTAACACAGCAGCAAATCTACAAACCAGAGCCACCGAACATCCTCCCTGGACACAATAAAACACTCGACAAAACCTTTCATTTCTTTGTTTATGTTTTTTTTTTGTTTATGTGTTGTGATCTGTCCACTTCCTGGAGCTTTGCTGTTTTTAAAATAGCTAAATGTGTTGTAAAGACAGTTTAAACCACAGACTCTACACAGAACAGACAAAGCTAATGTGATGTCACCTGTTGGTTTGTGAACTCACCATCTGAAGCCATGAGTTTGGTATCTGAACGTGGCCATGTTGGTTGTTTGGAGCCAGAAGTGACCATATTTGGATATGAAGGGAGGAGTGAGGAGGCGGGTTTGACCCTTGAACCTGAGGTCACTGTTTGATGTGGATGAAATGGGAGTTTACTGGTGAGCCTCCAAACCACCTGCAAATCACTGCAGACCAGACCTGTCAATCAAACTAGCCCCGCCCCTAACTCCTCCCCATCTCTCAGCCTAATGATTTTCAGATGGAACCAGATCACTGAGAAGAAGAGTTGACTTCATGACATCAGAACAAGTTGTGTTAAAAATGTGTTGACTTCATTGAATTTCAGGATTGAAAATGAGGATTGCTAACATGCTAACATGCTCACAATGACACCATGCTTCATTTTAAAACATTCCTCATCGAGCATATGCTAAACATATGCTAATTAGCACTAAATAGCACCGGATGTGACGTGCAGCTGTGGAATGACATCATCAGTTTGTCTGCATTTGGTCATAATCCCTTTTGACCTGCTGATGGCGCTACATAAAAAAATGAAGAGATCAGGAGAGTTATCACATGTCATCCTGAGGGGGGCGTCACTTCATCCATTATTTTCTCTACCAGGCCATCTCATTGTATTTGATGCTTTCTTATTATATTAGTATAATATCTATGGCAAATTGATACTGGGATGTATTGATCACCCTTCAGCAGTCAGTGATTAGCCTGCTGTTCCTCTCTATAATCAAAAGGTTATGTGCAGTATTTAGGACACAGAACCTGTTCAAGCATTAATTGTTGCACATCTCTTGTTTCCCACATCTCAATGTAATTCAGCTCTTGTGTTACATCTTCATGCACTTCCTCTTACAGTCTAACTCAACAAAGAAGAGAGCACCACTTAGAGTTAGATTTATCTCTCAGTCAGAACTAAATTGAGTATTTTCTCTTACAAGGATGAATCAAAGCAAGTTGCTGTCTGAGTCAAACATCCCTGACACTTCTGCGATGAAGGTGGAAACATGTGACCTGGATATTAGCGCTGCTGCAACATGTCGTGCAAAATACGATACGTGAAGAATATCCTGTTTCTCACGTGCAAGCTTCCCTGCTGTGACAGAGGAAGAGCCGACAGAATAATGACAGAATTACAAAGACTGAGACACAGAAGCGAAGAAGATGATGAGGCAAAAGGGACGAGGAATAAAGACACAGGAATGAAAAACATCAAAAAGACTGAGCGAGAAAATGACAAACGGTTGATTTTCTGAGCAAGTGTTGAAAATAGTGCTGCATAAGAAGATGGATACGGCCTCTGGCGAAGCCGTTTTCCAGCTAAATCAGGCTATTTGGTAAATGATGCAACCTGTGCACATTTGCCATCTTTAAAACAACCTCGCTGCTCACATCTTCACACTCCATCGTGCATTAAGATTGCATCTATTATCAAAAGAAATGGAAGTTACCCTTCAAGGCCCCGTAAAAGATACACATCTCAAACATCTCTCAAATATCTGAAAAAACCAAGCAGACGTTACCAAGATGGAGTTAAAGATTAGCGAGCGATAAAGGCGAACAGCAAAGGAAGATTAGTGAAGGAGGGGAAGAGGCCGTTTTGGGTTGTTGTTTAAGCCGCAGATGTGGCCGCTGATAATCACTGAAGGAAGATCAACTGGTGCATCTCATTTCTTTTTGTATTGACTGTGCAACAAAATCTGTTTCATTGAATCCAGCTCTTTAAAGTGTGTTCAACACAGGAAGTGAGTTTTAAAGGCTGCATGTTGCAAATGAAAGTAAAGGCAGGTCAGTGCTTTCACCCTGATGCTCCAGAATATAAAACATTACATGTAGTGTGTTGCTTGTTGTGTCTTTAGAAGTTGTTTTTTTAATAGTGGTTGATTGAAGCCACAGAAGCCCACAGGTTGTTATATCCGTCTTATACATATCTGGCTTTTGAGGTATTAACTTTAGACGCTACAGATCACTACCGATCGGCTGTGGCTCAGCTGGTAGAGCGGGTCGCCTGTGAACCTGTGAAAGGTTGTGGGTTCGATCCCTGGCTCCTCCTGTCCACATGTTGAAGTGTCCTTGCACGGCAGCTCTGTAGCTATTGGTGTGTGAGTGTGTGTGTGAATGGGTGAATGAGTTGCCTTGTAAAGTGCTTTGGGACCTAGCTTAGGTCATGAAAGCGCTATATAAATGTACTCCATTTACCATTTGTACTCCATTCCAGCTTACCAACTCATTTTTAAATCGATCAGTAGATTAAGTCCTTTCAGAACAGTGCTAATCTTAGCCAAGCGTTAGCATTATTTCTAGGGCTGAAATGATTCCTTGAATAACTCGATAAGGAAAAATCCTCGAGGCAAAAAAGCTTTGAATCGCATTTGATCACAGAGTAGTGTTTTTCCCTATGGTTTTTCCAGAGGATTAGCTAGGTGGCAGTAATGAGCAACAAAGTTCCAACCACTGTAAAACAAACAGAAGAAAAAGAAGTGGCAGTTTGTCCAAGTAGAGTTGTCGTTGCGCATTGGGCAGTAGAACCACCTGATAAAAACCGAAGACGCCAGAGAGCACGTTTTTGTTTTTTGGGTTAAAACATGAAACACCACATTAGCCCTCACTGAACAGTCGACTGACAAAGTATTATGCACACTCTGCAGGAAGGAGTTTTCTTTTCGCCGAAACACTTCCAGCTTAAAATACCACATTAACAGGAAGCATACGATCGTTAAGGATTCTGCTAGTATTTCTTAATGAGCATTTCTTATACAATTACTCAATAGAAATACTGATAGAATACTCGATTACTACAATAATCGATAGCTGCAGCCCTAGATGATACATTTTCACATAACGGACACACTCCGATCTACGTTGAACCCTTAACTGATAAATATAGTAAACAGGTAATACAAAAAAATGTTAGTTAACACTGTTACTACAGTCATCAACAGGTACAATATGCTAAAAACTATACACAAACACAAGAGCAAACAAACAGAAAAGTGTCTGTTTAAAAGGTTTTTGCAGATGCACCCTGGAACAAAACCACAAGATGCTCCCACAAGTTCCTCTATCTGTTGTTGCCTTAGGGTGCCAAGATGTGCAGTTCCAGCTTTTCTGTTTTCTTCACCCATAATCATCACACATATTAGCTGTAGGTCACTCCTGCAGATATTTATAGAATCTTATGCAATCCACAGAATCAGACACAGCTACTCTGAGTCACACAGTGAGGCAGGACACAGAAAAGAAAGGGCACAGAGAGGGGGACAGGGGATGAAAGTGAGCCAGACAGACAGGAGGACGGAAAAAAGGGGCTCTGACAAAACTAGTTCACGAACTTGCGGAGTGGGGAAAATAAAAAGGGAATACTCAAATTTCGAACGGTATCATTTACTAACCAACTTTACGCCAACTCTTACATATAAGTATGTCCTGGTAAGATAAATTTCCTTTTACAATTTTTATGATTTCTTGGGGTACTGCAATAATAAATAAGCATGGAAGATCAACTCAACACCAGTACTTTCTCTGCTTTAAAAGGATTGATGTAGGTGACATGCAACAGCAGGTTAGAAACTGCTGGACCCAAAGCTATGATTACGCAGCGGGTGCCTTAAACTGTGACGACGCAACTTTCCAGCCAATGACAAATCTACTTAAAAATCAACAGCAGAGCACATGCTGACATGTTCCTATTCTAACAGATACCCCAAGGACTTACAAAATGAACTGACAGACAAGCCAGGACTATGTCTCCTTTCTTACAGACTCACAAATTATGTAAAGGAGAAGGCTAGATTCTAATCCCTTTACCACTGCAGAGACAAAACTCAATGTTTTTGCCACCTTGAAACATTTTTAGCATTAGCTTTCGACCACTGAGGTAGCCAAGACAATTTTCTCTTAATAGGAAACTGGGATTTTTTTTTTTTAGAGCCAACATTCATGCCAATAAAACCTGTGAGTTGTTCTGTCTGTGAAGTTCCTGGAGTGGTTTTGCAGCATTCCCACAGTGCAGTGTTTTACCTAAAACCATGAATAAGTCATTAATTCAACCCTAGAAATGTTCGTTTTCTTCATCTTATTTTGTTTCTGAGCTAAATCACAATACGATTATTAATATATAATGTATTCTGATTATATGATACAGAGCTTTCTGAAAGCAGATACTTTCAAAAATAAAACTCAGAGTATATTATAAACTGAAACTGATACCAAATTGGTCAACTTGCCATATCCTGTGGGCTATAGTTGTGCTAGGTCTCTTTTCTGTTTATGTCGGCATATATTCAGCAATAATCAGCAGTGTCCTAATTCAGACGCAAGCTTAGTGCACCATAGCACTAAAAAACAATAGAGCATCAAGGAAAATTGTGCATCCTGTTGCAACATTTGTGTAGCTTTTCCTAAGCTAGGCATGGTAGAATAAACAGGTCGCTGTGATGTCAATCCAATGTCCAGAAGGTGCTTTTCCATTAGGGCTTTTAGTATGAAAGACATTTGTCACATACTGATATAAAGTGAAGTAGAAGGCCACATTCACAAGCATGTAAAATGGCAAAGTGTTGTTTCTATTATTCGACGCAACCCAATTATAATTTGTCACTGCAGCAGAAAAGGATGTAAAGAAACAAGAAGGATTTTGTACTTGTAGTTTCACACAGGCTTACAATCAGGAGGTGGTTTTGTGAAGATGAGTTTGTGATTGATCTTCTAGACTCAAATTTGCACCAACCAGTAGTAGTGATAGTGGTTAGTAAGAGAAAAAAAAACAAAACACAAAAAAAATCTTCCATCTCTGGCCTCAATCCATATCTGTAAAACCCTGAGCCATTTACCTATTTAGGCTTTGACAGATGCAAGGGAAATTTCAAAGTATTAGGATTAAAGTAAAAATGGGATACTTATCACAGAAGGTTATTTTCAGCAAGCTACTACACACCTATTGCCACACAAAGACATTTCAATACTCCTACCTTTGGCTCAGCCATTACACAAGATATTGTTTATTCATAATTCATTTTTTATGCTTGTTGACAGCCCATTTGACTCATTCTACATCTCATCTTTGTTCCAATAGAGAAGTAGTATGAACAGCTCTTCTGTTTTGAACAGAGTAAGTAACTGACCAGTGACTCTAATAAATCTGTTTAGGAGCCAGCGTGGATGTTTAACTGACAGGCCACAATGGTTATGGGGGGTGGGTGGGAATTACATTTGCAGGATCTGTGCGTGTGTGCATGTGTTTGCATGTTGCCTCTGCAGTCTGGTTACATTCTCAGGCCTCACCCTTTGCTCGTTCTTTTGCAGTGTCCTGTTATTTACAGGTTGAGGTTCCTTTAGCAATCTCCTTGCTGCAGTAAGTAACCTTATATTAATGCTTCCAAACTGCAGTCTTCACTCCCTCTGGCAGTAACTCAGTGTACTCAACTCAATCTGGTGACTTGGCAAAGAATATCATTTTATGTAGCCACCGGTATGACAAACAGCACCTTATCAGGTGATGAGAAAAACAGTAGGAGAGGTAGCCTGAGGCGTAAGAAGGAAATGTGCTGGCGGCACCCCTGCTCCGTGTTATGCAATCCGAGAGAAAAGTTTGAACATGTAGATTCTTCAAACTTCAGACCCTATAGCAGATGTGACTGTAGGAGACTTGACTTAGAGAGATTAAATGATATAATGACATAATCCTAGATTGAAGATTTTACTCTACTGGGCATGTACGAACAAACACATCAATAAACTAATTTACTCTCGGAGTAAAAAGTCAAACTAATGCTGAAATGACAGCTACTACTTGTACTATTTTTTTGTGGAAGGCGTTTGTGAGTTTGAGCTCATATCTGATAAGAAAACGTATTAAAGCGAGTGGACAATGCATCAATCTTTCATCTCTCCCAGGCATTTAAAGTGACATTCAGAGAGTGAGTTATGAATGAGTACTGCGTAGCTGCATGGAGGTAAGCCTTCTGTCTACCTTACTTTGCCCCCTTGGGCTTAACACTACAGCCAGGTGCCTGTAATCCATCTACAGACTGGAGCTTAGATAAAGAATAACCGCTTTGGATCTTTAGCTGTCTTGGCCTCACATACATCAGGCTATTTTGAGGCTGTGTAATCCAAACTAAACTGCCACCCTCAACACTAGGCCAAAAATCAAATGCTACCAAAACAAACACATATAAGAACAACACATATTACATTCTTCGTATTGACTCAATCATCACTGCGCCCTCAGTACGTGTCTGTCACACTGATGTCCACCAGATACTACAGGATGCTTCAAGCCTAAACGGAAATATAATGCGAAACAACATAGGCTTACTGTGAGAAAATGAATCATTGAAATCTGTAAATCTACCCCATTACCTTAATGCCAAGTTGATATGAATGTATAACTAACCTAAATGTGGATATTTCTCCCAGGATTCTGAAATGTTTAGCTAAAGCAGACAAAAATAAAGAGCAAGAAAGCAGGGCAGCAGTCTGCATTGTCTAATTTGTATAAACTATACTCCTGTTGCCATTTACACCAGCTCCTGCCCCGCAGGAAAGATTTTGTACCAACATATAAATAGAAATGAATGCACCGAATAAATAAATGAGTGTTGCTGCTCAGGTCTTTTGGTAACATGTTGGAAAGTGGTTCTCCTCGATATAAAACACCAGATAAAAAGGTTCAGTCTGCTGGCAACAGATTGGCTTTACTGTAATAACCATGCTATGACTACCAGAAATCAGATGAAAGAGAGGCTTTATATTCATATTAAGCCTGTGATAACAAAGGAACTGACAGAATTACAGATTACATGCTTTACTCAGTTGACCAAGCAACATCTCTTTGTGTGGTATAATACTGAGCGTAAAACATGGGTCAAGGGTTTATTACTTGCGATTTTGTGCCAGAAATATTTGTATGTCCTCTGCTTGCCAAGTTTGTGCTCTCTCCAACATATGAGTACTGGCCCAGAGCAAATATTCAGCAAAGGAAGAGAAAGAGAGCAGAGATAAGCTGTCTTGCATGGGAAGATCTGCTCTCTCATGACACAGAGCCCTAGGAGCTTATCCTACATGTGCACAACAGGAAGCCCAAGAAGAGCTCACTTCTCAAACACACACACATTTAGTTTAATAAGCATGGAATAATAAAAATCCACGATAGTACAGTTGAAAGCACGCAGCTCGCTAAAGCAAACACTGGCAATGATTTGGTGTGAGAGGACAGCAGCCACACATTTACTCTGACAGTACACCCCACCGCTGCACAGCTGTCATCTCGTATTTGTCCATCAGCTGCAATGACACAAAGGCTGACAGTCGAAAGTGAAGCATAATGAGGAACATCAAAAGGTCGAGAGAGCCATAACCGTAGATCATCATATGGGAAATTAAATGGTTTGACTCACCGAGTGGTTGACTCCCCACATCACCACGCTGAGCAGAGGGTCGCTGGCACGGAAGAGCTTCACTTTTTGAGCCACGAAGTGTTTCTTCTTGGTTTTCGTTTTGCTCGCAATAGATGCGGCAATGCTGCTCGCTGAAGCCATCTTTAAGCAAACTGGCTGGTTATTGCAGTCTGTGCGATAATCCCGACAAGAGTGTCTTCTTCTCTTGAAGCTGGCGCGGCGGCCACCAGCTCACGACTCAGTGATATCAATACTATTCATTTAGCCAAATCAAAGTGCCACAATTCTTCTTTCTATGCCCACACAACTTGACTGACTGGCAACCGTTACTCCGACAAGGACCGCTGTCACAAAAAAATACGCGTTTAAGCTAATACTGCTGCTCTCCTTCACCTAACAGTCCTCCGCTTCCCCCCAGCCCACATCATAAGTCACCACTCTTCCTTCCTTACTCTCACTGAGCTGGCGCTAGCATAGCCGAGCAGCCTGCTAGCTTAAATAAATTTCGTAAAATGTAAAAACGTAGAAAACGGAGAAAAAAACCGGAATCTCGTGTGACAAATGCGAAACGAATTACGCCGTAGCCTTAAAACGAACCTTTAAAATGACACACAGATGCCGCTGAGTGGCTAAACTAAATGCTCCGGACTACCAGCTAACGTTAGTCCCTCCGACCTTCGTTAGCCGAATGACGGCACACAGCAGAGCGGGACTCCGATCCCCCAGCTAGCTACCGTCGGCCTGCTGCTCACAACTAGCAAGCGGCTCAGCTTCTTCTCCTCCTCCTCCTCCCTACGCGGTTGTGGTCAGTCCGTAGAGATGACAGGGGTGTATCCTTGGCCGGGGAGCAGGTATTTCGGGGTAAAAATCTACGGCTGGTGGGCTCGCTCTGCAGCATTGATGTTCATGTGTGCTGCTGTCAACTGACAGCTCGACGGATGGGAGGTGACAGCCTGAGCTTTGCAGTGTCTGCTGCGCTGATTCGCTGCAGCTCCCTCCCTCCACCCGGCCTATGCTGCCTCTCTCTGCTTTTTAATAGCATTTTTTTTTATATATATCAGTTTAAATTTGCTTTCAGATTTAAATTTCATATAGATAAAAAAAAAAATCACCGATGAGTGTGCTTATCTATCATCATAGTATGTGTATGCCCTGTTTGTTATCCTTTTACTTATTTGCATCTCGCGTAATAATAATAATATTAATGCATTGGTAGAAACCTGTGCACCATCCCCCCTCCTCATTCTTGACTTGCTTTAGATGAGATTAATCTGAGGCTTATTTCAGGATAACAGAGTGATAATGTCCCACATCACCAGAGGTAATGTCTTTAGAGGTCATTTGGTTTTTCTGGTGCATACTGTGCTGTTTCCACTGGCACATTGCTGTGTCAGTGCCTCTCTAAAAGCAGGAGGCCTCAATGTGCTGATGCTGTATAGAGCTCATTTGTTTTATGAGTCACTCTTCACAGCAGCACATTTATATCTCAATACTATTCCTACTACCTGCAAAGGACAAGCAGACACCACAGTCATTGACTCATGGGATTGGCCTATAAATTCTCATATGGGTTTTTGCACACTTCATTTTCTATGGGGGAGTGCCTGTTTACACAAATACGAGCTATATGATTATTATTTTCGTGCTCTTTATATTTTAAAATGTGCGCTATTGACCGTGACTTCTCATGTAATTTAAGATGAAACATGCTAATAAAGTTTTACCAACAGGTAAAACTAATAAGTTTAAAGAAATTAGCTAAAAAACTAAAAAATTAGCCCAACGTGGCACCCGTTGCCTAGCAACATGGTGTCAACCTCCTTTTCCAAAACACTGAACAGTCCGTTGTGGTTCTTCTTCTGTGGTTGACGTGCTGATTATAGAAATCTTGAACTTTTCCCTCTAGATTTGGAAAGAAAAGGGTAAGTCAAAGTGAATATTTAAGATTGCCATCTGCAGTTTATCTTTATAGGCGTCATTTGTTAACCCTGCTACTGAGTAGCCGGCTATCAACTGTCGATTAGCATTGCAGTTTAACTAGCTAGCTAGAGTTGAGTGCATTGAACGACTGTCTATGATCAATAAACGCGGTTGAAACACAAACAGTTTCTCTCTAGGCTACACAATGGGAAGAAAATCGAGGAAGGACAGTGAAACTCCATGCAAGGAAACGGTGAGAGATTAATGTTAGAATAAAAGCCTTCTCATCTTTTCCCCCTGGATAAAGCCAAATTAGAGGGTTTATTTTGTGTCCTCTGAAACAGATGGTTATGTCTAAGACACACATACCCAGAACAGACTTTAGATCATAAAACAACTCTGTCTTTCTCCTGACACAGTTTGAGCCACTACCTGTTGTGAGCAAAACCCCAGCAACAGCAGTGTTGCTGCTGAACTCCCCAGAGGAGGACATTCTATCCAAAGCCTGTGAAGCAGTACACACATTTGCAGAGAAAGGTGCAGTATGCTTGCCACCGCTAAGTCTTGCGCATATTATGCTTTTGTTTGTTTTAGTGAGCAATGTGGCAGATGAAAAATACAAAATGTGAATGTTGTTATTCACTGTTCTATACCAACCCTATACTATTTTAAAAAATATTCCATATATTTCCTTGTATTGCTTCATAATGAAGCTGATGTGTTTGCTTTCATTTCTTCATTGATAAGTGAAGTCTGCCTGGGACCAATGCTGAATTTTCCTGTTCACTGTCTCCCCCTGTTGTTAGGAGATGAGAACAAAGTTTCTCTGCTGGGACTTGGGGCATTGGAGCCTCTCTGCCGGCTCATTAGTCACAACAACAAGCTGGTCAGATGCAACGCCTTCATGGCTCTGGGTGTTATGGCCTCAAACGGTGTGTCAGATGATTCACGTCATCAGTGCAGATTTAACTGCAATGTACTTTGGTGGCTTACAATACAAGTTATGCAACCATCTGGCTAGTTCAATTGAAATTGCAGTTTCCAGACCATCTATCTGCTTGTCAGGCCATTGATTTAGTTAAATGATTTGTTGACTAGCTCACAGTTTTGTTGATTTAACAGACTCAAATGGGGGAATGCTGGTATCTGAATAACTGAGTTGTGAATTTGTCTTTTGTTTTTTTAAAGGTGAAGTAAAGAGTGCTCTGAAAAAAACTGATGTCATTCCATCTATTATAGATAAACTGTCAGTCGAAGGTGAGTAATTTTGATAACAAAATGAATAGACTCAGAAATAAATAAAATCAAAAAGTCAAAACTGTCACTATTTTTGCAGGCATTCTTAAAATATTAAAATATTTATATGTGTGTGTGTGTGTGTGTGTGCGCATGTTCAATTTTGTTTTCTATTCCAGAAGACGCAGTTGTCCATGAGTTTGCAACATTGTGTCTGGCTTCTCTGTCTGTGGATTTCACCTGTAAGGCACAAATCTTTGACAACAATGGCCTGCCACCTCTAATCCAGCTCCTTTCCAGTCCACACCCAGATGTCAAGAAGAACTCACTTGAGGTCATTCTCAACCTTGTGCAGGTGATTGAAAGTCATCAACCTAGAGGACGAAGCAGTTAGCAAGTCAGCAATTTGATACCACATTTCGGTTAAGTCTTATGCAATAATGCAACAGACCAGCTTTCCTTCCTGAAGCTTTGATATCCTACAATAAGAGCACTAAATTGCACCACATGCTGTATATTTTGAAGACTGTGAGAAGTCACTTCTGCTATCTGGGCTGTTAAACTCAAGTCTTCCAAAATTCATGGGATCTTCTTGTAACTTCTCTTGTTCTGTCTGTATGAAGGACTACCAAAGCCGCCGAGTGGTACATGAGTTAGATGGGATTCCTCCACTTCTTGAGCTGTTGAAATCGGACTTGCCTGCCATTCAGCATCTGGCTTTAAAGACGCTGGAGAATGTCACCTCTGACAGAGATACATGCAACACCTTCAGGGAAGAGCAGGGGTTTGACAAGCTCATGGATATACTCCATAATGTGGTAGGAGTATGTGAGAGAAAGTGCACATGCTTATGGTTATGCTCTATATTAATAGGATATATGAAAAATATGCAGATGGCAAACTGCTTATGTCAGCATTTTTATGATTGCGCCAGGAGCTGGAAATACTTCCCTTTTTTTGTTTTCTAAACCACTGAAAGTCTGTGTCTATCATATCCTCTGTTAGTATCTTTTTATTTCTTACAGGCCTCCAGTGACCTACATGCTGAGGTCTTACAAGTGGTGGCTAACTGCTTGAGTGACAGTGAGAGTATCCACCTGATTCACAAAGGTGGAGGACTGACAAAGCTAATGGAATTTGTCCTCAACCCCAGCATACCTGAAATCCAGTCTAAAGCTGTTAAATGCATCACCTGGGTAGCTCAGAGCTGTAAGCACAGAAATAAATCTTTCTTTTAACTTTCCAACAAGAAGCCATGGTGGTATTTGCTACACTTTTTGCAACTGTGTGTTGTCTATATTGGCATGTGTGTGTAGCTGAGAGTCGCAAACTTCTCCATGAGCAGGATGTGGAAAAAGTTTTGGTAGAACTTCTGTCTGTTGCTGACGTCAACGTGAAAACATCTACCTGTCAGGCTGTGGCTGCCATGAGCTTCCACCTAGCCAGCAAAGACAGCTTCAGAGACCTGGGTACATGCACATTCACTGGTCCATCACAACATTGGCACACTCACCACCATCAAGTGTGAGTGAGTTTGACTTGTGTGTGTTTCAGGTGGGATCCCTGCAGTGGTACAGTTGCTGAGCAGTGAGAGTTCAGGGCTGAGAGAGGCAGCTACTCAGACTCTCTCTAACCTCACATGTAACAACCAGCTCAATGCCTTGTGAGTAATAGACAACCTGACACTTGACCTCTTACCTCCGCTTTAGTATTTCTATACTCACAAATATCCTTTTAATCCCCCCCCCATTGTAAGCTTTATAAAAGACACAAAGTGTGAATAATTTCAAGGTTTTAAAAGTGTGTCTGCTACAAAGTTTTAATAATATGACTAATGCATTGTCAGATGTGTGGAACAAAGTCATACATTTCCAATTGTTAAAACTGGAGTTTGAAAAGGAGGTGCTATTTTAAAGTTGAATAGTATCCCATCCTCCATTATTTCTTAAATGATTTAATGCATCATTTATCTCCTTATGATTCTTCTTCACTGAATCCCTTCACCTCCTTCCTCTCCCTCTCTCCACTTCCACATTTTTATTCTCCACACAAATCTCCCTGCACCCATCATCTCTCACTGTCTGACTTCATATTTCAGTGTTACTGTTTCCTTCAGTTCTCAGGACACTACCATTTATCTCTACCATGCATAATTTCCTCATGATCCTTACTCTTTATGTATTTTCTACCACATCTGTACAAATCATATGTATGAAACACAAGCCACTTACACATAATGCTTTGTTGTATGCAGATGTGAGTGTTCTCGATTACATTTTCTGTCAGCTTGTAGGTTTGCAGTAAATATCCCATCTATTTTCTATGGTATCTTCCAGTGCAGTGTATGAGGCAGGAGGCCATGAGATCCTTGTCCAGCAGCTCTATGGAAGCTGTCCAAGGACGGTGGCCAATTCTGCTGCCACGCTTTGCAACATGGCAGGACAGGAGATCATCCGCTGTAGCATCTTGTCACATGGAGCCGTACGGGCTCTGGTGGAGCCCTTGAAGTCCACAGATACGCAAATTGTGGTCAACGCCACGCTCTGCCTGTCAGCGCTGGCCTGTGACAAAGAAGCCAGGCTGGACGTAGGTGTTTGTATATTTCCAATAACTGCTCTGACTGTTTTGCTCTTATGTTTGCTGATGATAAGGATAGCAAACAGTATGGATAGTAGTTTATTGTAATTTGTCAGGCTATACAGTTATACATATATATTCTTTTCCTGAGTTCCTAAATTTCACCCCAGTGTCTTACATAGCTACAGGCAGCTGGAGGCCTTCACCCCCTGGTCAGTTTGCTGCATTCCCATCACAAGGAAGTGCTGCACAATGCATGCTGGGCAGTGAATGTTTTTGCCAGCGATGAGCCCACTGCTGTGGAGATGTGCAAATTTGGGTGAGACACAGAGACAATAGATAACAACAACATTAGAGCATAACAGATGAGTCATGAAATGTGCTGCAGGAGCTGTGTTGAGTCAAGTCAAAGCACAGCAAAAGCATGTTGGAGATTACTTAGTAGTCTCTTAAATAGCCAGCAGGTGGCAGTATAGGACAGCATTATCTGTAACGACCTGAGAAGGACTTGGTCATTTTGGTCATATGTGTTTGGTAGTGTGTGCATTTGTATGTTTATCATCACTGTCTGAACATTTGTGTCCGGTTGTATGCTTGTTGTGTTTATCTGTGTCTCAGAGCCCTGGAAATACTTCAGGAAATCAACCAGTCAGTTAATCGTAGGAGCACTATCAGCGAGTTGGCCATGATCAGCCTGCTTAACTCCAACTTGTCTGTTAAATACAGCCTGACGGGCCATTTGGCCTCCACTGATGTTATAACTGATGGCTTCTACGATGCTGGGAAGGTGACTTATACACTGTAGTTTATGTTCTACAGAAGTCAATGAACACAGATGAAAGTGGAAAAAATAGTCGTCACACATTCAGATGTTATTTTGTTAATGTTAATTCGGGAAATATAATGTGTTCAACACTGTTTTATTTTGTCTTTCACACAGAACATAACAGATAAGCTTTTGACACATTTTAAGTCATTACATAACGTAAAAAGTTTCTCTCTCTCTTTCTCAGGCTCGTTCAGGTCAGAGGATTCTGACTTTACAGGAACTGTCCAAGCAGCCAGTTAACCAGCACCGACCCATTATTGTCATCAACACAGCAACGGGGTATTAATCCAATATTGCATCATATTTCAATGGATAAAAAAGAGAATTTGTCCAAAATTCTGTCCACGAAATCTAAATTACATTTCTTATTATGGTTTTACGGTTTGTACTTAAAAAAAAAACAACAACAACATAGTTTTCAAAATGTTTGTCATCACTTTCCAGCCCTGTAAAAATAAAGTTTAGATGCCAAAATGAGTAAAGTAAAAGTATGTAGCTCCTGCCCAAACTATTACAACTAACTACACCAACATTACACTAAAAGTAGAGCAGAACAATCACACACACTTAGCTTTCTACTCTACCAGGGACAGATTACTATCACCACCCCTTGCCTGCTCCAATCCAGTGCTCTACTTTTGCTCTTTTCTCTTCTCTTTTATTCCCCCTGTTGCCTTCAGTGTGCCCCATTAGCATGGCCTCACAGGGTAAGCGATCCCTTTTTTAAGATGGCAACACACTCAGAGCCTTTGTGTTTAGACTAATGGACTTCTGCACTTGCATGCACAATTGCACATGTGCACAAATGCACAGGCATTAAAACCAGCTGAAGAGGCTTGCACGTAAAACACATACAATAAGAAAACGCCTTATGTATTAAAGTGTGTTTTTGCACACACATACGTTAAGTATTTTGATGAATTACATTGCAAAATAGAGCAGTACCCCCTCAGGGTACCTCAGATCCACCCCCATTTCTACTATGTCCCCCCTTCAGCATGCATGTACACACAACATCTCAAGCATTCTTAAGCAGTGTGTTATGTAATCCATCTGTGGTTTAATCCATTGCTTTGTCTGACTGAAGTCGAACTTTTCAAAATAAAATGCCTCAAACTAGAATTAATTAAAGTTTTTTTTTTTTGTTTTCTGTTGAAGTCTCCTAAGCAAACACAGTGCTTCACTGTACCCCAGAAGTTTTGCAATCAAATCTTTTTTTTTGCTCCAAATTCTTTTGGCCAAATATATAGAAATGATATTATCAGTATGTATGTGGACTCATAGGTGTTTTATACATATGCTGCATGCATATCCTCCTCATGATGAATACTGTCAAGGCATAATAGGAAACTCTCCCACACATGCCACAGCCAGAACAGAAAATATTTTAACAAGCTGCAGTTTTGGATATATGATGGAGTCACATATTTTGCAAGCAGAGACTTTTCAGAATATGCTTTCTTTTAAAATTGATTATACTGTATTACAGTACATCCACATATATGATAAAGCAGATTATCTTACAGTATTATACACTCTTGACAGCAACAGAAAAAATGCAAAGAGAACAGGGAACGATGGAATAACTGTGCAGTGTTTGGGTATATAAAGTAATTTATGCTGGTCCTTCTGTGGCAGAGAGACAGTAGATGTGCAGAGCAACGCATCAGAATCAGACACCAGCAGCAAGGCAGGCCGTAGGACACCAAGGTGAGTGTGTCTACGTGCTGTATGTGGAGGGTGAGTATATATCACTGCAGAAAACAGAAAAAAATACAATTACTTCACTGTGCCGTGGTGGTCATCAAGCCTGTTAAATTTCTCTTAATATACAATAACATTTTGAGTTGCAATATCCTTTTAATATGTAGTGTCTTAACTAGGTTTTTATTTCTGTCTCACTAAACAGGAAGAAAAAAGAGGAATATAAACAGAAAGATGACGCCCCATCTGAGTCTCCTGCAGAGAAACAGTGGAACATGATGGATGATGTCTCGTTGCAGATGCTAGTTAAAGAGGCCAAAGACTCCATCCTCCCACTGAATGACGAACAAGAGCAGTATGCCGCCTTGGCCAGGTGACAAATTAATGTAGTGGGCACATAACCAACATGCAAAGATGTATACAAGTAGAGATGAAAAGTAAATGACTGGCAGTGATGGTTTTGAAAATCATGGAGACACATTGGTATTTGTTCAATAACTCATCATAGGATTCACTACAAATGAAACTGTTGTCATGCACACAGCAAACACTCAGTTCAAATACAATGCTGTGAGACTTCATGCAAACACACACTTTGGAAGGTTTCTACATTGTGAGGGGTTTTGTGCACGTTAGGCTGGTGAGTGAAGCCATGGGCGGAGCGGTAAAGGTGGAAATGATGCACGAATTCCTTTGGATGCTCCACCTCAGTGAACTCAAGTTTCAGCTCCAGTCTAATCTTGTTCCCATTGGTTTGATCCGCAAGGGAATCTACTGCCATAGGGCACTTCTGTTTAAGGTAAAACCACCATCTTCATTTGGATTTTTCTTAACCTCATATCTTCTAAAATCTCAAAATCTTTTTTCCTTTCAGCTTTTAACCCCCTCTTCTCAAAGTTCTCCCCATCTTTCAGACCATCCTCCATATTTATTTCCATGTTATTCTTTTCTACTGAGTTTTTTAAGTTCTCATGTACAATATGACCTTATTCATTCAATCCATCCATCTCCTTTTTCAAAATATTTCCCATCCCATCTCCTCTTTAACTTTCCAGTGTCTGGCTGATTGCATTGGAATGAGCTGCACACTTGCTCGGGGTGAGTATGACCGTGCTTGGAACGAGGTGCTCGTCTTCAGTGGGAATTCCTCCAACAACCAGCGCTCTTCACAGCCCTGCCGCTACATAGTAGACCTTATGCACCAGCCTGGAAGCCTATTGGCAGTCAATACTTCTGCTGCTGTGCAGTACCAGACCATATAGACCAACACTGTGGTGTATAAATACTGCTTTGACTGGAGTTTTGTTTTTGTTTTTTTAACTGAGATGCACTATATAGTTGATCTTATATATTTATGTTAAATGCAGACCTTTAAATTATCCAATTAAAGATTAGCTTGCATGCTCAAGCCAAAGTGCAAATGTGCAGTTTTTATAACATGTAATTATCAGTTTTTTAACCTTTATTCTTTGCCAAAGATGATTCACAGTGTATAGAAATGTTAGATGGGGTGAAACAGTGGCTCTGCTGCTGTCAAACCGATTCAATTGAAGTTTGCACAGTTCAATTAAAGAAATTTGAGAAGGAAAAATATATTTTTAGGAAGCATTAGCCTACATAATCCCAAGTGAATTCAACACCAAATTTAAAAAGAACACTAGCCTATTATGTGAGGTTTTAGAAATCTCAGTAGTAGATCTGTCAGTGTAAGTTTATAAAGGATGATCCTGGCTTTACTTTTTACCTGAATAACAGTTGTTAAAAACATGTATTACCACAGAGTACTTCATTAACCTCGTTTCTCCCCTATTTACCTTGCCATAAAGCTGCTACTTATTAACAATGAACTGCAATAAAAAGCTAGTGGCCCCGGTCTACTTTGACCTACATCTAGGTAATGTGTGTTTATTGACCGGGTCACCTCGCTGACAACCCGGATCAGTCGTGGGAGGACCAGCGCGAACTCGCCGCAACATGAACGAAGCGACGCAGGCAGTGCGCTTGGCTCCCACTTCAATCTGCACTTGACTTTAGACACACTTGACACCGAAGGAGGAAACATGTCCCGTTTAGTCGGCCGTCTCCTCGTAGCCGTTTCTCAGCGTACGACAGCCCGATCTGTGGCGTTACCGAGGAGGATCCCGGTATTCATCCGTCCTTTATGCACGTCTCAAGGTACTTTTGATTTCTCTACTGTCACTGCGCTCTCTGAATGTAACCAACTGTATACTTTGTACCCGGAGCTGCAAATCCCTGCACCTGCACCTCGCTGCACTTTTCCCACACACGGTGAATACTGGGACTGTTTGGTGAGAATTGAGGTTAACAGCAGGGATTTTGCAGGGATTAGTTGGAATAAGTTACATTTTGCAGTTGCTTTAGAAGTCAAGGTTAAACAAATGTTTATGGCTTTTAAATAATGTAAAATAGTTCTCTTCTATAACACTTGCTTAATTTCTTACCTTATCATTTTCTCAAGTTCACTCCAAAGTCTTCAGAATCTGTCATGAATTGTTGTTTGGTGTGATTAACAGAAACAGAAATGGGTTTAATCAGTGGTGTAGTCTAGTTTATTGTAGTGGGTATACTCTGATTTTTCCAATCCCAGCCTTGTACACCCCCATCCTGGAGCAACATCTGGCCCACAGCACCCCTCCCAGAGCAGTAGCTGCTCTAAAACAGCCCCACATAACAACCACCACGCTCATTAATGC